>JAAGNO010031249.1:3341-34984 GCA_033439905.1 Ceryle rudis
GAAAAGGCTTTGGTATATATGTGAGGAATGTGAGACTATGGAGATTTTGCCAAAACAATGTCTAACAGCAAGTAGGAATATAGAATCATAGAATCATATAATTGTCAGGGTTGGAAGGGACCTTAAGGATCATCTAGTTCCAACCCCCCTGCCAATGGCAGGGACACCTCCCAATATAGCAGGTTGCTCAGAGCCCCATCCAGCCTGACCTTAAAAAATTTCAGGGATGGGGCTTCCACCACCTCTCTGGGCAACCCGTTCCAGTGTCTCACCACCCTCATGGTGAAGGTGAATATAGATTCAGTGTTTATGTCTCAGGTCCAACTAGAAAGCAGTATTCGTTCATACAAAACCTAAGATTAATGATTGGAAGATATTTTCATGTTAAGAGCATGAGCAGAATGAGAGAATCAAATATGCTGGAAGGAGCCCTGGAGGTCATCCAAATCCTCCACTCTAGTCAGGTTCAAGGACATCCAAGGATGGAGACTCACCAACTTCTGGGCACCTGTTACAATATTTAAGAAGCTTTATCATTAAAAATTTGTCCTTATACCTAACTAATTTTCCTTATTGCAGCTTGGATCTGTTACCTCTTATCCTGTCACTGTGCATGTTTTGGAAAGTTTGGTTCTGTCTTGTCTATAGTCTCCCATATGTAATTGAAGACTATAACAAGGTCTTCCTTTAGCCTTCTCAAGTATTCTAAGTGTACCCTGTATGTGCAGGGTATAAACCCTGTGAAATGAGGAACTGATTTTCAAAGGATAGATTACTGCAAATATGGGGAAAAAAAGTTAGTCAAAATTTAACAATTTAGTTGTGGTGAAAGGTGGAATCTGTACTGCAGGCCACTTACAACCCATAATCTAGCCTGCATTGTGCTGAGCAAGCTTTGTCTTAGCTGTCTAACTGCTTATACAGAGAATTAATACAATTTCAATTAAAATTTCCTATTTATCTATAATTATCTTGTGTCATATCCGGACTTGTTAAGTCTTGTTTAATAAATTGCAGTTTCATCATCCTGTTTAGCAAGCCTCATTTCTCACTCCCACTCAGGGATTAAAAAAATCATAGAAAAACTGAAAAATGCTTCATGTTTAATAATAAAATAAGATTGTTAGTTCAACTGAATTTCTGAAGTTCTATTGATTAATCTAATCAAAAAAGTATTTATATTCCCTGTTTATTGCATTGAAATTAGAGCAAGATTAAATTCTGCTTTGAAGGTGCACATAGATTTGGAACAGATATTAAGGTAGTGTATTATGCAATCTGAATACTAAGGGAATAGGCTTCATAGACCACAGAGAAAATAAATTAAAAATGTGTATATTCTTCATTATTTTTATTTTTTCTTCAGGAATATAATTACAATAGAAGTAGGAAGCCTGCTTGCTGTTTATGTCAGCTGCTACATAGTAAAATAGCCTTGATGTACATTTTGTTGAAAAAAGATTATAGGAAAGTACCTGTCTTGCTGTCAGTAACTGTACCAATCAGAATTTTGCTAAGACTATGCAAAATACAGCTTAACTCTATAAAAACAGAAGTTAACTCAAGGACATTTAATACATTGCTGTAATGGTGTGGAGAAACAGAAAAACATTAAATATCTTATCTGATTTAATTTTCAGGCCCTCAGTATGTGAGTTTTAATATTTAACACATAAAAAGTACCAAGAAAGAATACTACCCATTGATATAATGAACACAAGGGAAATAATTTTCATTCGCAAAGATAACATTCATCTTGCAAGGGTCAAGCAGATGTAATACAAATATGATTTTTACTGAAATAGTACATAGTACAGCATTTTACATTCTTGTTTATTCTAAGGTTAGTGAGATTCCCAATAGTGCTCTGTATCTCAGTACTTCCTTTTTTTTTGTATTTTGCATGTCAGAGTCTGTGTTTGTAGGCCAACTTTTCTAGTCAAATAATATAACAAACAAGAATTTGGCATCATGAGTATCTGATATTACCAGTCTATCATCCAATTTCTTTTGATAGAGAGTGTCTAGTTGATAGTTGAAAATATGCTATGCTTTTGGGTTGCAAACTTTTTTATGTAAATAGCCTTTGAATTTTATCTGAATTTTTTTACATGCCTCAGACAGATAATATGCAGTGTATTTTTCTTTACCCACAAACAAAATAGGGAGATAGTTCTTGGAATTGTCTCTTTCCTCAGGACTCTCCAGTATATATATACTTTGTCTGTGCATTAGCCACTGAAATGGTCTGCTGCAGGTTTGTTAATTCAGAAACAAAAATATTTCCTGGATACTTAAGGATCCTAGCTTGCTTTGGGAAGAAGAGTGTGTCGTCTTGAAACTATCTGCCTTCCCTGTGGTCATAAAGTGATTCTAGCTGCCAGTAAAACAATTTTGTATCCAGAAAGGAGAGTGAAAGTGTTCTCAGATGAAAAGTAATTAAGGGTACTAGTGAAAGGAGACATAGGATAGACTCACTCTCCTGGTGATTCAGGATTAGCTTCACTGGATTTAATGGACTGGACTCCAAATTCACAGGGGTGTAACAAAATGGAATTAGAAACACCAAGTTTATGAAGAGAATATATATTTATATGATGCAGAAAAACATGTAGAAAAGCAAATATATTTACAGCTGTGGGATAAGGACCTCGGCAAGAACCATTGTCTCATTTTCCACCTGTGTGTTTGCAGAGACCTGGAGAGAAGCTCTGGTGTCAGTGGTAGGGTACAACCTCTGCCTATCTGTAGGGTACTACCTGTATCTATAAACTGAATATATGGCAGCATATAACTGTGTTTTGCAATAGTAATTGATAACAGCCTCAAATGCCACATATGCATGGTGCTTTATAAACAGAGAGGAAAAGTAAATCTGGTCTTCTAAAGGGTATGTAACCTAGCAGCTTTTTCAGTAAAGGCAATTCAGTGAATGTAGCTAAGCAGTGGTGAAGATGATGACTGACACCTAGACAAAGCTGAAAGAGTTGGTTCTGAAAGAATGAGAGTTACATTAAAAAAAAGCCTCAGAATCCAAGTGTCATGTTTAATCTCTGAAAGGGATCAAATTGTTATGTGGGACACTTAATACAACAGGATTCTGACTGACTTGTCTAAAAGCAACTGCAGTTTAAATTAATAATTAACACAAAACAGTCCTTCAGATTTGGAGTAGTCCTTCAGAACAACAAAAGTAATGTTGAGGAAAGAAGGACAGTCATTTATTATATATGTCACAAGCAATATAAATTGCATAAGTACCATCATCTGGCTTCTTGCTGCCAAAGAGGTAAAACATTCAACATATGAAACAGCAGCTGCGGCAGCAGTGAAAGCTGGTGAAACCATTTTGAGAGCATTAGTAATAGAAGTAGCAGGTGTGGAGATATCCTTGCCACTGACTTGTTTTCTGGAGTGACTTGATGGATCTAGCTGTTACTACTCCTGTCAAAATAAGAGATGCTGTTGCTCTAACTTGCCACCATCTTTTGCAAATATTTCAATATTTTTTGCTCAGAATGACAGAATTTAAGTGATCTGACACTTAGTTTCAGAAGCTGTACTTAAGGAGTAAAAGGTTACTTTGTGTTTTACTTTTTGTCTACTCTTTTTTTTTTCTGAGTGCTACTGACAGCAGCAGTACAGTGCTGCATCTGCTTCCTCATAACCTTGCTTGACCAACAAACAATGTAATTGCGATTGTTGGAGGGAGTATCCATTGGAATGAGATGGATTCCAGGAAGGTTATCTGGGGGGGTCAGTTTGAGAGAGAAATGTGTCAGCCTTTTAAAGACAGCTGCATGTCAAAAATGTTTTAAATATGTGAACAGTATCAGCAAAAGATGAATGATTCCCTGATGAAATGCACAGGAAAAAAAAAGATAAATTTGCCCTCTTGTTGGCATGACACCTTGGTTCTACACAAATGGCTAAAGCAGCTTTGACTGTCTTGTACTTTTAATATGGAGAAAGTCCAAAAGAAACAAGAGTGTCAGAGTACCACTCTGAGTCCACCAAATCAATGAAGGTGGATTTTGCGAAGAAAGATTATCAGGAAGACTTTAAAAAAAATACTTCCTGAGACAGAGCAAGTGTTTATAGGTCAGAATGTGATTTCATTGACACTAGCATCAATCTGGATTACCTCCATTGGTTTCAGGACATACTCTGGATTTACAACCATGTAACTAAACCCACCAGTAAATGCACTGGATACTTTGAAGTGATATACAGATTAGAAGCAGTCAGAGCCAAACTCTCTGCCCCAGATTATATCCATGCAACTCCTGTGAAGTCACTAACTGCTTTCTTTGTCTCCCTAATGCTTTGCAGTATTTCTTGTCTCCTGTAAAGTACTTTTCTTTCTCTGCCATAACCTTCTGCAGTTCTCTCCAAAAAATGGTGATAAACTAGCAGATCAGTGACCTTTCCTAATGAGAAATACCACAACACTGTCTGCCTCACCATATTTTAACCATTTCCCTTGCTGTACAGCTGGCAACAAGGGGCTGCTTTTCACTTCCTTCTCAGTTCAACAATGGCAGCCTACTGGCTTTTCAGTCCATTTTGATTGGTTTCATATTTGCATCTGAATGAGAAACAGCTTGATACTTGTTTTCACCAACCTACAGGAAAAAAATGTGCCTCCTGTGTTAGGTACATAATGCTGAGTGAACATAATGGAGGCTGCACACATAATTCTGCAGAGAGATGGATTCTATGCCTGGTGAAATTGTAGTGGGATAGTAGCTTACTAGGGTTGTTGAGGGGGGGAGGGGGGAAGGCTGCTGTCCTATAGCTGTCTTTTTCTGATGTACAGAGTTGGATAAAATCTGCAATACTGTGCAGCAGCACATCCTGTGTGCTACTTCTAGTTCTGTGTCTCTCAGTGCAGAAGGGAAGAGTATAAAAGGCTGTCCTAGCATTTGCCTGTGTACCAGGGGCACTAATTAATTGCTTGAGATAGAGTGACACATCCCTGTATAACTGCATTTTCAGCTTTTGTCTTAGCAATTCTGCTTTTTTGTAACCCATACTGCAGTCATAGATCTAGGCCAGCTAAAAAACTGACTGCTTGAGAGATCATCTTTAGTACATCTTTTGTCCTGCTTTTTTGCTCCATCTGCACCTAATTACATTATCAAAGGCTCAGGGAGTTGGCCATTGGGATAAACTAGGTTTTTAAAACATTCAGCCTTCAAAATCTGATTTGGTAAATAAGCAAACATACCTATTTTCTATATTAACCCTCTTTCTTTAAAATAAAATTTAACTGAAGATTCTTACTGTATTCCTGTACTGTCTATGAAGGAGACTGAAGAAGTAAAAGTATAATTTTATCCTTCCAGATACGTTCACACCTTCTATGGTACCTGCTTTTCTCCTTATCAAAGTCTAAATTTACTTGGCTTTTACTCCTCTAACATGAACAACCTCAATTCACATCAAAAACTGAGTTGCCCCATCCCTAGATACTGGGGTATGCTCAAGAAGGGAATGGCTAGAAGGAAATAAGGCTGGGTTTTCCAAGGGCAGGGTTGCTCAAGAGGAATGAAGATAAAAATGGCTGAGGGGCCAAAGAGCATACAAGGAGGAGGGAACAGGAGACGGCAGGATCTTGCAGAGGCAAAAAGATGAATCTTTGTCATTTCAGAGGAGAGACTCAAAGCACAGGACTAAGATGTGAGGATCAAAATGTGGAGACATGCATTAAGTGTGAGGAAAACAAAAAGAATCCAAAGGAAATGAGAAGGGAGAAAATGTGGAAGAGCTGGAACACTGAAGTAGTTGAAGCAGAGGAAAGGAGGTTGAAGAAATTGTTTGAAATAACACAGACTGTAACAGAAATAAAAAGAGAGGAAGAAAGAACAAGTAGAGGCAAAGACAAAATGGGCAGGAAAGTCCTGAAATGTGACTTTATTCTAGACACGTGAGCCATGAAGCAGAAAGGAAAAGCTTTATGCTTTATTGTGAAACCAGGTTTGCAATATGTACATAGACTACTGCTATAGCATGCCTGGATTTTGCTTCCCATTTACTCCCAGTTTGTCTCAGATGTTGTTTTGCTATCATTTGAATAGTATGTACACACTTTTCCTGTCTGCTTTCTCTCCACAGGTTATCTCAGATTTGTAATCCAAAACATTCTCACCACTCTGGCCTCTCACAGGCAAACTTGGAGACTGTGGATTATTGTCATGTCTGTTACATTGAGTTTCTTGTGGTAAAACAGATTAAATCCAGATTTAATCCTACTCCAATCCATTTTCTATACTAGATCTCATTTTAGGGCTTGCCTTTGTAGGGGAATCTATTTGTAGTACAATGACCATTTTTAATTCTTTAGAGATTTGTTTTTTCTGAAATAGGTTTTAAAATTTATATAACTATTATCCATGCTTATTATAGAATATGTGTACAAACCTGGCTATTGTGCTTACAAAATAAAATCAGTAAGTATACAGAAATGTCCAATCTATACAAAGTATCAGAGGTGCTTATAAAATATTCAAGGAAAATAACAATAAAAGGGACAAAGGACAATGAAAAAACCCTCAATTTTAGACTTGTGTGTAAGGGGCTTTCCTGAAAATCAAGGATCAAAGTGCCTTCACAAAGCAGAAAACTCTGTGGGTCACTTCTTAAATAGAAAGGTGGTAATCTTATATTCAAAGCATCTTTTAGAAAAATATTCTTAAAATAGTATTGTGCTAATTTCTGCAATTACATTTGCTGCAGAAAGACTTATTTTGGTAGGACAGAAATGACTGTTAATGTAATTAGTGTAAATTTTATTGAGCCATTGAAGGAAGTTACTGAAGAGAAGGCAAGTGTATCTAAAGAAAATATTAGATTCTTCTGTTTCTATATCTGCATATTTCTTAGATTTTTCAGTAGATACATTACTACAGGGTAACAGAGTAAGGTCGTACATTTGTAGGTTTTCAAAAGTGGTCATGAGTAAGAATTTAGATGAATTATGTATGTAATTATGACAACTGAACTGTTGTTCAGTTGAATGAATAGAAATGAAAATGAATAGAAATTCAATTAATACTCAAGACCATGAATCTATACATCCTAAAACTTTACACCTTAGTCCCATCTTTATTTCTTCCTCTTCCATTTATCTATCATGTAATTCTGATCCTCTGGTTTTTTAGACATTTATAATACAGAACATTTGTCAGTGTGGCTTATATCCTTTTATGCTGTCTACCTGCATGTACACTGTTAAAAAGCTGTGTCTCTCCATGCCTCTACAGCCCTCTGCTACTCTCTGCAAACAGAACCTATAAATTCAAGAAAATGTAGTCCAATTAATATTTTATGCAAGTAAATCCTTTTGGTAGACCTTTACTACAGTTGCCTCAATGGAGTCAACAGTTATTTAAATAACTTTTATAATCTCTTATTTTGTGATAATGAATGAATACATAAACAGAAATTGTTTTATACAATTCAATTAGAGAGGTAGAGCAGCTTTCTCTGTTGCATTTCTAATCTACTTGTGTTAGCACCTCCTTAGTTTCTTTTGTGCCATCTCTATTGTTCTGAATAAACAAATAGAAAATTAATTGAAGATTTCTGAACTTGTTCTTTATTGCTGCAGTGTGGTATAGATCATTTATTCAAGAGTTCTTTGTCTCATATTAATTGTTTGTGTTTCAATTTGAATTTTTTAATAAATTGAATACTTTTTGTCTTTGGCCACAGTTCTAAAATTAAATGTACTTGTCCTTCGGGGTTATTAGAATGGACAAGATTCCCAGCTACTTTGAACTTCTGAGCTGACAGAAGCACTGTACTCTAGTAAAACTACTAAAGAACTGCGTATCTTTAAGCAAGCAGTCTACATCACCAATCAAAAATGACGTAAAATGGATTAGAAGCTTGTAAAATAAGTGCTGACCTTTTAGCAGGTAAAACACTAATGCATTGCTGCCTATTATACAACTCTGTAGTAATGTATTTCAAAAAATGTTTTTGGACTTGATAGGTGCATTACTGCTTAAGGAGTTTTCAGACGAGTCAATAGAATTGGTAGAAAAATATCCAGGGAAATGAACTTGCTTAATATGTGTATCTAATTATTTTTTGCTTTGAATATTAATTTCTGTAGATCCCCACCTCCTTATCCATTTATACTTTCTTTACATATTTCTTTGTCATAGACAGTATTTTATCAAAGGAAAAATCTCTCTGCCACATGAACTGTAATACTTGCCTTTCCCTTTTGATCTCACTATAGACATTTCTTCCCACAGATTTCCCACAATATTGCAAAAATGAGATGAAAGATTTTTATTTTTTACCCAATTCTGCTTTATAACCTTCTCAACTAGCATATGAATATACATATTGGATCATCTATTCAGCATAATGTGTCAGCTCCTAGGTATTCCTGATCCAGAACCTCATGTATCAGTAAAGACAATTTGATTGGTTTCATTTGACTTTATACATTCTCCTCCTTTTTACTTTCTTCTAAATTTAAGTGACTAAGATTGTAAAGGTAACAATCCTGCAATATTCAGTAGTATATTATTTTCCTTTTTCAACTTGTTTGTATTTGAAACTTTATTGCTGTTCCAGAAAATTTCAGATGCAGTTGTGGATATGTATTTCAGTTCCTAAGCAAAATTATAAGAGCAAAATGAACTGACTGCATTAAAATTATGATGATCAGAGCTTTGGGCTCCAGGTATGCCTTAATTACTAATAAGTTGCAAGGGGATATAAAATGGCCAGGGATATCATAAATATAAATGACAAGTCCTTTTGGGACTTACTCAGTGTAAAATTTCATTTTTAATAAATGTTGATGGATGTAAAAAAAAGAAAAGGGATATTTAATCCTTCCTTTCTCAGTCCCATTTATTTTGGAATTTTCATTATTAGTTGTTTGGGTTTTTTTTTTGTCCTAGTTCTTGTCAATTTATTCACCGATTCACATACCAATACACACAAACTTAAAAAAATGAGAATATTAAATAAGAACTTAGATCTGTATTTTAGCATCCAAACCTACCATGTGCCGTATCTTCAGGACACAATTAAATAGTTTAATTTCATATCTTTGAATATTCTTTGTAACATCTACTCAAAACTCACGCATTACAGTGAGTCTAGAAATCACGTATTGTGAAGAATATTTTTTATTGCTTTCGGGGTAGTATTCTTTCCAAAGATTTTTAGGAAACTATTATTTCTGTCTTTTGCTCTGAAGAAAGCATAGTTTGGTTTATGTATATATAGGCAAAGAAAGGAACATATTTAAAATATAGTGTGGCCTTGATACAGTTGCGTAGCACAGAACATGATTATTCTGTCACTTAGACTATTTTTCCTCCCTTCAATGTCTTGTTTCATTCACAGCAATTGTGAGTTTTGGGGGAACTTAAATGTCATAAAGGGATATAATGCTGCTTGGAAAACTGTAAGGAGATTTCAAATTTTTGGAAAGGAAAATAGTAGGGAGTCAATACTAAGGAAACATAAAATAGATCACATTCAGATACTAAGACAGGACACTATATATGGCCTTGAAAATACAAGAAATGCAGTGAAATGAGATCACACTAAAGACAACAGAACTTTGGAAGAACTAGAAAGGGCAGAAGTGAATACTGAAAGAAAGGAGAAAAAGGAGTTACAGTAAATCAAGTGGAAGATAAAAGGGAGTGGTCAAGTGGTTAAATTGAATCCAGTCAAATCAAGTGATCTGATCTTGAATCTAAGTCTTTTGTCAGAAAAAAAAAATGGCTGAAAATATGTTTGTTGTCATAAAACTAAGAACCATGCCAAGATTAAAGTTTTGATAGGAAAACAAGATAATAGTATGGCCAAATGTAACAGGGTGTCATGGTTTAAACCCACTCAGGAGCTCAATACTACATGGCTGCTCACTCACACGCTTCCCCCTGGTGGGATAGGAGGAGAAAAGGGAGAAAAAGGCAAATGCCATGGGTTGGTATGGAGAATTTAATTGAACCATGTAAGACAAGAACAACAATAATAACAATAATAGTAATGAATCAATATATAAAGCAAGTGATATAGAATTTACCAGCTGCCTCCAGCTGCAGTGGAGACCATGTGCCCTGCCCGGCTCACCCTCTGCCCTTAAATAGTAGGCAGAAAGGAAATATAATGAGCTCATATTTTTGCTGTGTTGGATTTTACAAGCTTAAGACGACACAACAAGAGAATAGTGACAGGTGGACCAGTTCATTTCTGGGAAAAGAAATGGAATGAAGGAACGCATGTAACAACTGTCCAGACAGGTTTAAATGGCATAGGATTATCAAAGACTAATCATACTGTACAGTTTACTTGAGAAGCTGGGGGCAGGGGAAGAACGGAATATATTTTTGCATTCTTAAGACTATTCATACGTTGCTGAGTGAAGTTACTATAACATACTTGCCATAGTTTTTCAAGGGCTACTAGAGTTCCTAAATTCCTACAGCTTTCCTGACTTTAGTGGCACTGCGTTGTGATCACTCATGCAAAGACATGTCTCTTTTTTAACATCAATGAATAAGAAATTTACATACCAACTTCTGATGAGCTTAGTTGCTGATATAAAATTATATTCATAATGAGTTAAATTCTGAAACCACATGAAGTGAGAGGAAAGAAAAAAGTTGAGCTATTTAATACAGTATTACCCCTCCACAATTTCATCAGAACCCATCTCTGATGATTGCCTGATTTTGTACTGTTTTGCTCCTTCCTCTCTACTGGGACCCATTTCATACAGGAGAATTAAACTGTATATAATGTACTGGAACCTAATATTTTCATTCTACAATAGCACCATCAGATTTTGCATTAACAAAAAAAAGAAAAAATTGGTCTTTCTTTAAATCATAACATGTTTTCTTGACACTGTTATATCAGTCAATATATTCAAGGTTATGTTTTTAAAAAGTAATTAATACACTAATGAACTTTAATAATTAAGGAATTTCTACTTACTGACTAAATACTTCTTAAAGAATGTCCATCTGAGTAAAGACAAAAATGTAGTCATATGGTGTTACTATGCTTTAATGCAAGTAAAGAATTACCGGATGCTGATATGATCTCAAGAACTTCAGTTTTATTTTAAACAGCTGACTGCAGGAAGCTTATTCCTGAATAAATTTAAATTCAAAGGCCATAATTTGAGCTGATTGCAAAATAGGAATTATTGAAGTAAGGTTTTTCTACAAGTGTTTGACAAAACACATTTAACAAAAAAGGAAAAGGTATTTTCATTTGTATTTAGTATACGTAAAGCATTTAACACATAGGTTTTTGGTTTTTTTCTTCAATCAAAACCAAGTTTTACATATTTTAAAAAAAAAAAGAAAGTGATTAGCAAAGGGCATTGGTAAAACATAATAAATGTTTGCTTCTGCTCTGGTTTTGCAGAATTACTATCTCACCTGTTGTTTATTTGGCAAAATTGCTCAAACTGGTAAACTGTAACAAAAGCTGAGAAATTCATAGACCACCACTGGATCAAACATGGATGAAATGGGTTAGAGTTATAACTCAGGTAGCAGCAACTGCCTACAGAAGATGTGGGGGGCATGGGTAATTAACTTGTGAGAGCTGTTGAATGAAGACCGATTATAGTAGTCACCTGGGACTTCCAGGGGACATATGTACACTCCTGGTTTCTCTTTAACGCTGACTGAAACAATGTTCCAAGTTGAGTGTGGTTCAACTGAAGAAAACCCTTCACAGGAGAAAAAAAATCAACTCTTTTTCACATTAAAAGTTAAATAAAAACTGCATCATGTTTACTCAAAAGGATATTCCAGGATTTATACTGTAGTTACTACTGGGGTTTTTATATTAGTTACTTTTTCAGTTTTTCACTTCCTACACTAAGTATAAAATTATATGATTATTTTTTATCCCTGGATAAAAGGATGCTCTGAGGAAGGAACAGAAAAGGGACCTGAGCCAAGGCAACCAATGCTGGCAAAGAGGTCAAAGAGGGAAGAAGAGCCTGGGAGTCTCCAGAGAGAGAGCGGGGAGCGAGCAAGCTATAGACCCTCCAGAGCCCTCTGCTTGTACCGAATATGACATATATGGGATGGAATCCCTCGTTGGTCAGTTTGGGATCAGCTGCCCTGTCCACTCTTCCCTGCAGGTTTGGCCTTTCCCGTTCCTGCACCCCCCCAATGTGGTACAGAAGATCCAGCAGTGGCCTTGGTCTGCACACTAATCCTTGGTAGTAACTCTAACCATGGGGTGTCATCACTGCCATCAGCAGACACTGTCTGTGAAAACAGGCTGCTAACTTCAGAAAGTGCAGTTAGTTAGAAGTACTGAACTGAAAAGTAAAATCGCTGAACAGAATTAGTTCTGTTCTCACTTAAACCAGGACACAGAGGAACAGTTGAATTAAGAAAAATTGAAAAAGAAAGTACAGGGGAAAAATCAGAAGGAAAAAAGGAAAATATGTGAAGATCTGTGAGTAAAATGTGTGTAAGAGTAAGGAGACTGTACACTAAACTTGTGAGGTAAAAAGAATTGTTCCTGATAAGCATTTGACCTCCTCAGTCAGGAAGGAATCTCTCCAGTGGGATTTAGTGAGATAGATGACTTTGCTAACCTGCTATTTTTCTCTTGTGCCAAAGTAGACAAGAAATGGTTAACTTAAATCCATCTGCATCACAAAGCCAGCCAATCAGAACTTCTAGTTCATGTGATCCATGTAATTTGGACACAAGTTTGGAGATGAAGGCTTATTTTCTGCTATTCTGTTCAGGCGGGTGATTAAACTCCCTCAGCTCTGAAAAGACATGAGTTGCATGTGATGCACCAGATGTCATGCTAAGGCCTTAAATGTATGAACAAGCAACTAGTGGTGATTTCTCTCTGTATGCATTGTTGGTAAGAATTGACTGTGGAGACCCACATAGTCCCCTGTGCCACTTAAGTGTGAGTATTTGGATGGAAAAGTGAATAAAGTCATGCTATCTTGAAAAATGTCTTTCAGTGACAGAGTGCTGAATTTATCTATCTTAATGAAACAGTAATTTCATCTATCTTAATGAAACAGTAATTTCCTATTTCTTTCTCTTCAAAGCATTCCAAAGGTCTCCTTAATACTAATGTAGAAAATTCAGTCTACAGAGAGCCACTGGGTATCCATTTAACCCAGGGAACTGAAGGAAATTCAGAACTCGTTTAGCCATATGAGTGTCAGGTCATGGACTCTCCATCCCATGTTCTTTTAATTTCTAGTTTAGGTACACTTGTAGATATGATTTGGTCAAATACAAGTTACCAGCCCAATGCAGTGAAATAGCAGTAAAATATAATGTTTTCTAATACACAAACAATATCAGAGATTATTATAGTGAATTTACACTCTTTGAAGTCTACTGTTTCCTAACGAGCAGGAAGCAACCTAAGAGTTTGAGGTGAGATGCTATCCTTAGAATCTGTGGACACGTAAAATTCAGCTTTCTAAGTCTTATTTCTGTTGTCTTTGTTATTTCACATGGAAGAATAAGCTTTTCTCAAATTAGATTAACATCTAACAATTTAGGTTGGGTCTGGAATTAACTCCTTTGTATTATGGTCTCCCAAATGTACATGCTGGGAACCAGGTGGGATATGCAGTGGTTCCCAGGTAAGGATTATATCTGGTTTCCTTTTCCTGGAACAATAGGGCTGAGAAGGTATATTTATTTTACAGTTGTATTGGGTGTCTGCGAAGCCCATATGCACTTCTAAGTGGTGGAATTGGGATAACCAGCTAGATGCAAAACTGTCACATCAGAATCTAAGGCAGCCCACTCATTTAGGATGAATAGCTGTCTGCCTTGATGCCTTTTTAACTGCACTAAATGTATAGGGTCTATAACAGCTAACTTTTAGCATCTACAGCTACAAGAGCTGAATCTCAATCATGTGTTGTTTTTTTCTGTCAGGAGGAAAGTAACAAGTTGTTTTCACCAGTCAGCAGCAGCAGTGTTTATTCCATTGTAGTTCAACTAAATTGACCTAGCATTTTGGGAATGAAGAAGTTACGGCTGTGCACATTACCCTCCCATTGGATACAGGTTAGAATAGAAGCAGGAGAGTTCCTTTCCCAAACCCTGTGATCTTGCTACGTTGAGGGAGCAATAATGTAACATTTAAAAAATATTCAAGAGCTCATCAAACAAAAATGCAATTCTTGAAGAAATAGCAAACATTGTTTGGTTTGGTTTGCTTGTAATTTTCCATGAATATCATAAAATCATAGAAGAGCTTTGGTTGGAAGGAACCCTAAAGATCATCTATTTCCACTCAGGGTGCCCATGGTGTCCCCCCTAGGCAAGGACATCATCCACTAGACTAGATTGCTCAAAGCTCTATCCAACCTGGCCTTGAACACTTCGAGGGACTAGGCATCCACAACCTTTCTGGGCAACATGTTCCAGTGCCTTACTACCCTCACAGTGAAGAAGTTCTTTATATCTAACCTAAATCTACTTCTCTTTCAATTTAAAGAAATTAACCCTTGTGCTATCACTACATGCCCTTGTAAAAAGTGTCCATCCATTTTTCTTGCAGGCCCCCTTTAGGTACTGAACATTCTCTGCATGTCTTCATAGGAGAGGTGCCCCTCCTCTGGACTCAGTCCAACCTGTCCATGTCCTTCTTTGTGGGGGTAGATGTTCAGGCTGAGACAGAGGAATGAGGAAATGGCATGACTTGGACAGTGATTGGAGGAAATGCAGCATGAATGGCAGCTGGAAGTCCGGCTGCTGTGAGGTTGATGGAAAAACTTTTTGTGGAAGTACTACCCCTGGGGCTGGGGCTATAAAAGTCTGCCTGTGCTATAAATAGCATCTGGAAGTACCACCCCCCAGCACTGGGGGTATAAAAGTCTTCATGCTATAAATAGAATCTCCAAGGGTATAAAAGTCTGTGTCATCTCAGTAAAGCTGATTCTAGTTGCACCTTCAACTGGAGTCCATGCCTTCATATGCTGCACTTCTTATATTTGAATTCATTTACAAAATGTTTCACAGAGATATTTTTTTTCATTTCAGTCTATCTATTACAACAAAGTCTAAGGAAAACCACTAACGTACAGATATGTAGTACTGAATGACATCGAGTTCTTCTTTTGAAGATAAAAATTATATTTGGCCATCATAAATCTAACATTTTTCCATTGCCTTCCAGAGGAGGTACTGATTTGGCTAAGAAATTAAGATGTTACAAAGTTTCTGTAATAATTTCAAGGAAGCAGTTCATCTTAAAAGAAACAGAAGGCAAGTGCTATAAGAAAAAGAGATTCATATCTGTAATCTCCTAAACATTCAGTAAGTGATTTGTATATTCCTCATTGTTTATGCATCTTCTGTGTAGTGGGATGAAATATTTAGTTTGCTTATAGGAAACTATCCATCATATTCTAATAACCAAACTCTCACAAAGTTCAAAAGCACAAGAACCCAATTTGCAGATGGTTATTATCTATAAAAGTGAACCAAAGTAGACACTGGGGCTAAGTGTTCCTGGATTTTTTTAATACGGCAAAAGATCTGAGGGTTGTGTGGATTGATTTTTTGTTAGTGCTAAAACCCAAATACAAGGTGAAATTTTATCACTTTGGTTAAAAGAATGCTTATCATCTGTGATGGACTGAAATGCTAAACCACGTTTAATTCCTATAGCTTTCAAAACCATGTCTACCAATTTTTAATTTGTTTAGTCAGAGATGCTGTGTTAATCAATTCTTTTTCCTTGTAAGAAAAGGGACAACAAGGAAAAGGAAGTACTATAAGAAAAGATGAGGAAATTGAGAACTAATAAGGGGAAATTTAAAAGTTGATCCATTTGGTTTGACAGTAGCACAAAACAAATATGAAAAGCTTTATAGTCTAAATATTTGCCATGTTATAGAACTGAAAATCTTTTATAAAGCCCCAGTCTTGAAACTTTATGTATGAAAAATTCTCATTTATAAAAGTGTTATAATTGTCTTATATAAAAATAAATTCTTAGGTAAGGAAAAAACCTCAGATATTAAGGAGAATAATCCAGATACAAATATTTCTTATTGACAGAAAAATTAGAGCAAAGATTTTTCAAAATTACCGAAGTCATTGTAAACTGTATTGAGTCAAAACTGTTGCTGGGATGGTGGTGTCTCTGTACAGCTGAAACCCTCTTGTTGCCTGTGGTTTGAAAGTGACCCAGATAAGATTGGTCCATGTCTAGCTGTATTTTTAGGAATAAAAAGCGAAGACTTTCCCCTTCTAGGAATCATATTATTCTCCAACAAAAATGCCAAAGTTTCTTAACAAATGTGTACATTTCTGAAACTGTTCTCTAATGCTAGATGGAAGTGAGAGATTCCCATATACACATACTGCCTATTTCAAAAGCTTTCTAGTGGTGTGTCACAGCTCATTACAATTTTTAACTAATGAGTTAACTTCTCAATTTTATCAATAATACATTAACTTTCTCAGTTTGACTTTTTAATGGAAAAAAATATAAAAATCTACTTCATTGCTAATACCTTGTTATTTTTATAAACATTTTCTCCAGAATGTTAATTACTGTCTGCTGAAGTTCCTGATGGGAAAGGCAAAATGAGTGTTTTATAGCACCATAAGGGAAAATGTTCACATTTTACAGGAATACAGAAAAGCGTCCCAAAATAAACCTGACCCCATGAATGGATAGTATTAATGGCATTAAGCCATCCTAATAAGGGAATTTTATCTTTTAAATAAATTTGTTTAATTCATAAACAATTTTCCTCTGTTCCGTTGTCAATGGCCAAATGTCTACAGTGTCCTGCTTTGATATTTCTTGAGTATTTGAAATACTGGACATAGGGACTGGAGATAGATCCTTTTCTTATATTTCAAGCAATGATACATTTTTCATATCGGTACAAAGCTGTCTAGGTGCATCATATCTGAGACTGCGTGTGTAGAGACAATCCTAAATGTCCATACTTTAAAAAAAAAGATACCATAAATATGTGGAAAAATTTGAATAAATAGTGGCATCTCTTCTCAATTGAATCTTAAAGGATCTACCAGGCAGTTAATCCTTTACCTTGATCTTACTTACCTGTAGAGTCCTAGTTATATTAAAATTGGCAAGATTATAATATTAACATGGACTCAGGTTTCAGGCTTACAAAGATAACACCCAGCTTTATTTTTCACTATCTGCAGACAGCACCCTCATCCAGCTCTGTGGGCTCTACAGCAGGTTTAATACCTAAATGAAAAGGATCTGTCTAAAACTTAATCCAGGCAATACGGAATGAGTTGTGGCATGCCTAGAAAATCTTTTTGAAGGCTGTAACTCGGTGCTTTGCTCATCAGGGAAAGAACTTTTTGAAGGCTGTGATCATCAGGGAAAGATGAACTGAATTTCACTAGAAAATTCAGAAAGAGTGTAATAAGGAAAAAATCCATGACATAACAGTCAATACCTAAATGATCAGGCACTCAAGCAGGATACTGCTTCACACTCCTTTTGTGTTCAGCCTAAATGAAAACAGGGACTCAGTGTGGCCCTCTCAGATTTCAGGCAAGTTGTGTAGCATCCAGATTTTTTGCCATTTAGAATTAGGAGTGTCCAAAGTCTTCCACTTCTGTAATTAGCAGTTGTCCGGGACCTGAGAAAACCCTTCTGGTCTACTTGAGCTAGTAATGTTTAAAGGAAGTTTTCTTTCTTTGTGTGCTGTCTGTGAATGTAATTGTGTTTAAACTTTTGCCCCCTCCTGTGGTCTCTAGGCCTGAATTAAAAGCAAGAACCTGACACTAGAAACCGGTGCTCAGTTGAGGGTGTGTCACAGATTCAGACTTGTGCCTGAACAGGCTGCCAGCTACAAACCCGTTACATCTACCAGTGAATGTCCTGGCTGCCATGGCACAGGCATAGACAGACATAGTTGTCATGTGCAATGGGTTATCTTCTATGCATGTGTTCAGTTGTTCCCAAGCACTAGATAAATTTGGCACATGTTAAAATGATAATTTTAACTCCTGATATTAAATCCCAATTCCCTCCCTCTATCACAGAGGGTCTGGTAGCCTTATGACAAGAAGTGTTGGTGGAGTCACAGGTAAAATCCCTGGGATAAGAGGCAGGTTTAAAACTGCTACCAATGTTAAAAGGTCTACAAATCACATTTTTAAAGAAAGATAAAGTCCTTTTTATCAGCTTTTTTGCAGTGCCTTCTGGAAGAAGGTTTAAACAATTTGTCATTCATACATTTCCATGGCATTACCATAGGGCAGATTTTGGACAAGTGTTTGCTTCTGCATTTCTACTGTATCACAGTGGCATGGAATGGTATAAATACATAGACTGATGTTTTCATAACTGTGAACATGTAGATAAGACATTTGTAATAGCAGCCACAGAAGTAATCTTTTACTTTCTATTGTTATTTTATGAATGTTTAATGTGTGGTTTTTTTTTTTTTAATATCTAGATCAGTTTTCTCCTGTCCAAAAGATGCCTAAAAATAAGATGTTGTGGTCAAATTCCATGCAAGCTCTCTCACAAGAATAGCTTTAAAATATAACAAACTTCAGCATTTTCAGGCAATTAATGTCTCCAATTTGAAATTTATTCTTCCATTTTGTTACACATTCAGAACTTCCATTGAGATGAATATGAGCCCTGGAAGTTTTAAATAAAGATCATAATAATATTTTCATATCTTAAAAGGAAAATATAAAACACTGTAACCAGTATTTACTTAATTCACCTTTGTTTTATAAGTGTTTACTAGCCATGTACAACAGACTTAGACCAAAAGAATTCCAAAAGTTACATGTCTTTGTGGTATGTCTACAAGTTTTGTACAATGCACATAATTGTGCCAAAAAAACCCCAAAGAAATAGTCAAAACCAAATTAGACTGGTTTTTACATTGTTCTTGTCTTAGTAATTTCACAAGTACAGTAAATCTTAGCCTACATGAGAGTCTTTTTAGATCTGTTTGTCCTAGAGATGTTTTCCATACTTCATATTCAATTTTATCAAGGATGATAAAGCTGTGGTAAATGAACCATCTAGATTAACATCCCAAAAAAGTGGCCCTTTTCTCTTTATGTGAGGAATTACCCCCATTCAGTTTATCTTTCCTTTACAGACTCCAAACTGTCCCTACAAAACAAATTGGTAGATAAGGTTTGGTTTGGCAGCTGTCCAAAATGACCAAATCTTGGAGAAAGTTTGTCTGCATATAGATGTTTGCTCCAGTGCATCCTTTGAAAGGACTCTATGTCCAAGAGTACTTAAAAAATAAGCATGAATGCATGTATATACATGAAGCCTGCATATTTTCCCACTTCAGAAGGTACTTCAGTCATTTTTCCAGCAGTTGTTGTGTTGCATTTTAAAAATTTTTATTCCTTGCATCTGTATTTTTCATATGTGAAGCCTGGCAAACATTCAGTTCCCTAAATGTTTCAGGGTAAGAATTCATCCTTCAAATGCTTTCAGAAAGAGTAATTAAGAGTAAGAGTTTTTGAAGTGATGGCTTTTTATGTAAAGATTTTAGTGGGCTATTATACTTCTAAAAACATGTACGTATTCAGTCTTGCTAATTTTTTAAGATTGAAGGCATGAAGGAAACAGAAATTCTAGGTTAGCTCTGTGTATGTGTGTGCTTTTGTATAAATATTGCATTTCTAGCTGTTTTCAAGTTACTGTTTAGATTTCTGCATGCTTTATTATCATGATAGGTGATTATATTCTCAAAGCACTTAAATAAAATATTTGGAACTTACTGGCTTCTTACAGGTCAAAGGCTTTCAAGATCTAAATCCTGAAAGCTATCTAAATGCCCAGCCCTCATTGATTTAATTGGATGTCAGGCATCTGCATACTAGGAAGGCCATAGATTTTAGAGAGCAATTAGTTTTGTTCTAAAATATGTGTCTGAGATACTCAGGGTGATTCACCATCTGGAGGTGTCTTGATTCTCTATTGACCATAAAGAAAATGCAAGCTCCTAGCAAGAACAAGTGTTTAATATTGATTGCTGATATTAAGCAAGCTTCCTTCACTTAATATTTCACACATGAAATTACTTACTTGAAAATTAAAGGGGTTGTCTCAAGTTTATTGAAAAACATACTGTCACAAAGATCCCCAAAACCATCTAAAAACTATGAAAGTTCTTTTTGATTACAGTCCTCTGTGCAGTTAGTTTCTATATTTGTAGAAATAACAGAAGTGGTAGATTTTGATATCCATAGAAAAAACGTGGCTTTTAATGATATATATCAGAATAATTTTAAAAGAAAGCAGTCAATGGTCAGTAGTTATATGAAATACTGGGGCAATCTAAGATTGTGTAACAGAAAGAAGCATAGCTCAATTTCTTTGACATAAATATCTTCAGTGCAAAAGGGGTATAAAAAACATCTTTCCCATATTCTCATTATCACTTGAAATTTACATGAGGCTGTTTTAGTGCTTAAGATACATTATTTAACTGACATAATCTTAAATCCTGGATCATCTGAATTTCTCCAAAATACTATGACCATAAGGAGCATTCACTGTTTTCTTATTATATTTTAACGATATACACTATTAGAAAATACGTTAAAACTTAAATCTTTTCCTCCTATTCTAGAGTATATGCCCAGAATCCATAAGCCAGAATAATTAAAAAATAAAAGTTAAAAGATAAATATATTTTATCTGTAGTTTTGTGCATAAATAAACTGTAAGTAGGAAGGGTCAGTGTAATTATTTATGAATGAAAATGACGATTTCTGTGTTTCTCACCAGTTTCTTTACAGCAGTAATTAACACATACAAACTTTGGGGTCCACAGTCAATTGCAGATGTGGAATTGGACACTGTTTCCCACATGTCAACTCTTAATCCAGTAGAATGTTGAGTACTTGGTCATCTACCAAACACCACTAAATCTGAGGCATGGAGCAATTTACAGATCAGGTAAAAAAGGTATTAGGCTGCAATGCAAAAATCTGGCTCCAGATAAGGCAACAGGAAGTAAAAGTTAATGGAAAATCTGCTTTGTTTCATCATCACTTCAGCAGGTTTGTCTATTCAAGCAAGAAGCACAGAATTCAGTTCCACATGGCTCATTAAGTCTGTTATTCTACAGACTTGGAATCATGAGTTGTGCCTACACAATTTTATTTTCAACAAAGATTGTTCTGTGGCCTTTCTGCTTCCTGAAACTGAGTGAGCTCATTAGGTTATGGATAATAAATTACATGTAAGCAAAAAAAGGAAACAGAAACAGGTAGTAATATCCAAACTACTTGAGTCAATGGGAGCATACATTTTCATTTTTTTGTGTGCCTTTAGTGAGGAACTTGAACTAACAGTAACAGTTTTTGTAAGGGGACCATAGTGGATGCCAATTCTATTTAGATATTGGACTCACTCAATTTTGCACACATTGTGTACACCTCAGGGAACTAACTGTGCCAGTGGAAATTTAGGACAGAAGAAATGGGTGCTGTGTTCGACTGCAGTCAGGAAAGCAAATCTATTTATCATCTACTGAATGAAAAACTTGGGACTTTACATCCTCTCTGAGATAAAGCATGGTATGAAAATGCTATATGGGGAATTTAGTGGCTCTAGAGAAAGTGATAAATACTCATTGAACTAATCTATGAGGAAGCACCTTTTTTGGCAAGTAAGATGCAATTTCAATATTTATGGGGGATTATTTCAGTTATATGTTTTGAATTAATTAAAAATAAAAGACCTTAGAAGTGAATAAAACCCAAATATTATTGTGAGCAGACATAGTAAGAAAATAAGATTTCGATTTTGTGGCAGTTTTTGATGTTTGGGAAGTTATTTTTGGTCTGGATTGGAATTAAATTGTTACATTTAGAGCGATACATAAAATCACATACATTATGGAAAATACACATTCAGGATTGTGCGGATACTTGTTCAGAGGTGACACCTGAACCTCTGTGACTTTATCTTTTGTCTTTATGTATTTTGATCATTTATTTTATACTGTAGAAAATAGGGACATAGAAAATAAGGACATCCACTTGTAAAAGTAATTCAGTTGAAAAATCCCTAAAGTAGACACATTTGTGTAAAACTGATTTCTGCCTTTACCTCTACATCTTTATTTCTGAGGTAAATTATTCTTACTTTGGACCTCTTTGGTGAGAGAGAAACCTATGGAACATTAAATACTTGGCTGAGGTGTGTTGCAATCAGTAATAATGGTCACATGTTCACAGCAGCTCACAGAGACTGTCACACTGACCTTTGAAGAAAATTGGAGCTGCTGTTAAAATGAGTTTGAAACCTGACCTATCATGAAGGAGAAATGAGGAATAACAGTAAACCAAGCTCTCACATAGTCTGTAGCTCTTGAAGATTATTTTGAAAACAATCTAAGAGCTACAGTATCAAGCTTTCATCTTACATAGATCTCTGCTTTTTCCCTATGATGACACCTTTGTTCTCCGATTATGCTCTCCGGGTCTTAGCATGATTGATGCCTTCACCCTCAAAGATTTCTGACCCCAAGTGGCTTTCCATCAGCCTTACTGACATAACAGCAGTGACACAGGGAAAGGGGTCCAAACCCCAGGAACTATTTTCTATAGAAAACAGTCTTCTCCTTTGATGCTGATGGCCCTGCATGCGGCTATGCCCTGTCATTAATATTTTTTTTTTCCAATGATGGGTTATGTTACTAATCACTGTAACTGTAGAAAGCTCTCAATATTACTGTTAAACATAGGAAAACATTTGTGGCCGCACAGTGTTCTCTCCCTCATCAATTCTGTTATTCAGTGGAAAAATTGACACAGCACTGGGAACAGTGCTACAGAACTGTGGGCTACTGTAGCTCTGAATACAGCTGATTGATGGTTATTTGGAAGAGCCGTTTCCTTGCACCATTTGCTTTCAATAGATGTCCCTGAACATCCCCTCCCTCCAAAAAAACAAAACAAAACAAAACAAAACAAACAAAAAACCAAACCAAAACCACAAGAAACACATGCACTGAAAATAAAACATGGACTTGAAAAAAAAAGTCTTTTTTTTGTGTGCTCATCCATATTCCTTCCAGCTATCTCCTGTTATCAATCAAAACTCTACTGAAGTTCTCATCACAGTAGTGCCTAAGTGTCATAAATCTAGCTATTTCCCATTGATGAAGCTATGACACTATTTTTCATAGTTTTCCATCAGTGAATCAAAGTACAGCAATTATAAAACTGTACTGTGGAATATAACAGCAAAGCACATACACATAATAAGTAGATGGTAGTATTTTTCCAAACTCTTTATTTCAACTAGTTTCATTTTGCAACTTTTCCTGATGCTTTTATATATACCATATACATTTTCCTGGCAAATGGTTAAAAACTGGACTGGAAGTGACAAAGATAGGAGGTTTACTTCAACTTTGCTTGAATACAACCTAATGTTACTGCTGATGGTTTGAAAGAAGATTTACCATTCCTGTAACTATAAAGACAGCACTGCTGAGACTGCAAGAATAAGGAATACTCATTTCATCAAAGCACCAATTTTATTCACTAAGTAAGAAGAAATTACTGCCAGATCTATGGGGAAAAGATAGTGAGATTATCTCAGCTGAAAAAAAAAAAAAAAAAAATAAATCTCAAATTAAAGTCAGTGAAGACAACAGTGTTGATTCTGCCTTCTGATAGGTGCAAGACACATTGCTATAAAATGTATCTTGGAAAATCAGGCTCTGAGCTTCTCTCTAATTTTTTTTTTTTTTTAATTACAAATTATGGCCACTGCACTTCTGCATTTACAATTTGAAGGATTCTGTGGCCTCAGTTTATATCTGCTTTTCCTGTTTTATATATACACCCTTAGAAAAGGAAAGAAGTAAAGACAAAAAAAAAAAAAAAATCTGAGGTGTATGTGTTGTCTGGTGATTGCTGTAGATTCTTCTGCTTTCATTTTTCAGACTTCTTCCTTTGTGAATATTCTTCCAGAAAATGTAATAAGTTTTTATTAACACTGGTCAATCATTTAAGGTCTACACAACAGCAAATTCATAGATGCTCCAGCAAATTGTATAATGCTCGCTAGTTCTGCTGCTGCATGCCTATACAATAGACTAGCATAGCCGGGATCTTTAGAAATGAGATGAGGAACTGAAGGGCTAAATGAAAGATATTTGGATTTATGCATTAGTGCCTGGCTAGAGATAGAGAGGCTTTTGTTCATGCCTGTGAGACAGGAGATTTTTACTAGCAAACGTGTATACTTGTAGCAAAAAAAAAAGAAACACGGAGAGAAATCAGCATACCACAGAACTTTGAATATTTTAACAGTGGGAAGAAGGGTATATGCTATGAAGACCTGGGTCCTTCTCCTTGCAGGCTAGGAAACTGAATGCAGATCTCACTACTCACTGAAGCAGATGATACAATTGCTCAGGATGATAAACCTCTCTTTTATGGTTCAGAAGAAAAGGCTCATAGTAACTTATGGGTAGCGCATTGCGCATGACAACAGGCAGAAACTGAGGTGATGAAAAGCTCAACAGTCTGAGAGGGCATCTGAAGATAATACTTGAATAGCGATGGAGATTTTCCACTTATATTCTGGGTGCTGAACCTTATGCTTGAGTGTTGACTCCTATATTTAAAAAGCAATACCTGAGACTCCAGAAGCCAAGTGTATTAAAGGAAAAGGGCAACAGTGCATTCTTTGGTCCTGAAGGAAAGTGTGAAATGGAATATCTTTCTGATACCGAGGAAAATTTCCTTCCCCTCCAAAAGAGGGTGGCTGCCTATTTGGAACAGTCTTTGGTCTGTGCAGTCCTTGGAAAGTGTCCAAATACTGTCTGTGTAGTGCAAGCTGGCAAGATTGACATGGAGCTTGATAGCCTGTTCACAAGTAAACAGCATTAGTAATCACATAGTAAAGCTCAAGCCCATACACTAGGCCTCTGTATATTATAGCATAGATGTAACAGAATGAATGTCCTGGGAACTGTGCTACAACAGCTTATTTCCTTTGGAAAGCGTCTAGGCACTACCCTGATGTGCAGCAATATAAAGACACAGAGAAGCAAAATGCAGAATGTGGTAAGCTCACACGAAAGTGACACTGACAGATGCAGTGAGATGGGTCAGAGACACCTTAATTGCTCATCAATAGCCACCAGGCAGTTTTCTCTCTGATATCCTCTTTGATCTCAGTAGCCTGTCACATGTAGGAGGACTTGTATTTAAAATCCCTACCAAGGATCATGCCATGAAAGACAGAACATGCACACCACCATAAAGTGGGTGTCCTAGGCAATACTGACAGTCATAACCTACCTAACAGCCATACCAGAAAGGCTACTAGCATGATAGGCAAAAAAAAAGTAATTACACAAGAGACACTTCAGACTCATAAGAATATGAATATTACACCCTGAGAAAATTACGCAATGGTGGCTATTAATACCTTGCTTTGTCTGATGTGGGTAGGAGTGGGGCCTGAGGGTAAGCAGCTGCATGCAACTCATGCCTAATGTCACAAGGAGGGGAGAAAAGTCACACCACTGTGCCATCCTTGTCCTCATCCTGGAAGGGTGAGGTCCTTTCATGACTGGAATCTAAAACTATGCTAAATCTGCCTCTGTCCAATGTGACCAGAGAAGTAAGGCAGGCATGCAACTGGGAAGAGTAGGGGCAAATCTTCAGGAAATTTTTCATTGCTGTTATCTGGTATAGACATCCATACTTAATGCTACATTAATACTGATGAGTTTTTTGTGAAAATAGCCCAGAAAGAATCTAGTGTGCTTGAAGGCATACTTTTATGACTCAAATGTTCCCATCAAAACTGCTGTTGCATTTGTCAACTGTGATGAATGAGGTTATTGAGTGAAGATATCTCTGTCCTAGTCAGATCCATGGAAAATAGATATCTGAGGAGCTAAGAATAAAAAACTGTGACATTAGCCTTCACACATTTGTGTATATATGTATTCATATATATATACATGCATACACATGTATATATATCCCTCAAAAAAGTTTTGTTTGCTTCAAGTTTAGATGAAGGTTGGAGCTGATTTTTATTTAATGAGCTGATTCATCCTAATGGATACTACAGCGCTTTCTTTGTCTTTCTCTGCATTCCGGCTGCAGAAAATGCCACATGCTTAGTACTTAACATAACATTGGGCCTGTCAGGGAGGACACCCATTAGAGAGAAAGACAGAGAGATCACAGAGCTCAGTTTAGAAGTCTGGCTTCCTTTGCAATCCTCCTTTCATCTCATCTCCTTATGTTTCTGTGTTTTTCCTCCATCCTGCTTCTGCAGTGAATGATGATGAAAGAACATTCTGTGTAACCCTTGGCAATCATTTTTTTTTTCCAGGTAATTTCCTCATGTACCAAACAAAACCCCAACACTTTAAGTAGATGGTGGGTCACATTTTCCAATTACTGGTGAACATTTTGGTATACACATAATTACCCAAGAGAGGTAGCTATTTCATTATTTATATGCTAAAAGTACCTGTCTCTCTTGGGTAATCATGTGTATGGATGCTCTCAGATGCCTTTTATGTGTCTCAGATACTTTTTATAAGAAAGAAAAAGAAGCTTTCATAAAAATTAATTTGTCCCAAATGTGTTGCTGGACTTGAAGGGGCCAGCTGGTAAAATTTAGATCCAAGAAAATCTTAGAAGTTTGAATGGTGACTGTTTGGGGATCTGAAATCTACAGATAAAGCAGTGACCTATCAGTTGCCTTCTATTTCTAATTGGTTGTTTGGATTTGATTTCTTTCAATAAGTGTTAAAGATTGAAGACCACACATGCAATAAAAAAAGCCATAAAGGGAGTCTCTTAAAAAGAAGCAATAAAGAAGTGACATTGAGCATTCACAGGAGAAATATGGAAAATCCTCATGAAGTAAAAACTTGAATCATAGCATAATGCTTCTGTGCTTTGGTATATGGGTTTTCTGGGAAATAGCATGTGAATATTCACAAGCTAATGTACAGTATTTCACTACTGTACAGTAAGGTATTATCAAATATTACACATTGAAGATACATCTGCTATCAGCTGATTTAATGAAAAGCTGAAGTTTTCTGAAGACAATTCAAAAGAAAATTTCTGAGACAATGAAGAATGTATGGTAATTCTGTCAGTCATGTTCTTTAAGGAGTCATTAAAATAATCTAATCTAAACTCCTACATGATACAAGCCATAGAATCTCCTAGAGCAACAAGGAATCACTGCTCATCTTGGCAAGAAAAACTTTTTCATCCAGTACAATGCATGGAACATTTGGGGGTTTCCAGTAACTTTGATGTGGTGATTATAATATTGAATTAAGTTAAGCTTACAGCGGACATGGCATTTTGATCATGATCCACTTATTTTTAGTAACTCATAGTGGAAATGAAGCTTATTATGATTCACCTCAGTTTCATAATTTTTCCTTAAAGTGACATATGCATATTTTTTTCCTAAGAAAAGATATATTTCATAGTAATTTTTAGAGCTACGGTAACTGAAGAAGTTTAGAAAGCCTAATTTTGATGTGGTTTAGTGAACATTTAGTTCCTTTGCCATTAATAAAAAAAATAATTATTAGAAAAATATTTAATAATAGATGCTGCTGCTTAATGGCTAATGCCAGTTTATGTAGTGTATAGCCCAGCATCATGAATGGCTTATAAGCTTCAACTTTTAAGGGAGATGTCTCAAACTGTATATGCCTGGTAGTTAAAGAGTGACCTCAGTCCAGTGGTGGACAATGTAGGCCATGGCTTCAAAAAGAAGACTTGAATTTAACTTGAATTTTTCCTTCCTAATTCTGCCTGATTGTGAATATTGAATAACAGAAAATGCACGACTGGCTGCATAAGCTTCCTGTCTCCTCTGTCTTTACCAATCTCCTTTCACCTCCAGAGGTGAAAAATGAAGGATATTAATATGTGAACAACCAGACCAACAGCTAAGGAAACATTCATCACAGGAAGGAGAAACACCTCTTTCCTTACACAGTCCCATCTTCCTTCTCTTTTGGATTTTAATGTGACATACTGAAAGTTCAGGTATTTGGATTAGGATTTGTCTCTTAAACGTTTCCTAGTAAGTTAAAGATAGCTGGTTTCCAAATAGTTGTAATAAGGTAGACGTATTTATTCTTAAATGGAACTGATCATTGCACGTGATCATTTCCTTTTCTTCTTAGATGCAAGTCTTGCATGCAAGACAATATAATGAGCATTCCTTTTTTTCCTTGTTTGTTTTTTGATACACAAGGCTGTAAAAGGATTTTCATAATTTGAGAATATATACCTTTATAAATTCTCAGTTAGAAACCAAGTACAGCAAAGGTATGATAAATAGAGTTGTAATGACCTTCACTGCAGCTTTGCAAACAGCTTAATTGTTAAAAGAAAGTGAGACTTGTGGAAAAAAAACCCAGACACCTACAGTACTTTTATGCTTTTTTCACACAGTATCTGCATTTTTATATGCTTTTTTAAGACCATTAAAAAATTACCAGGAACCCATGAAAAAGTGCAAGTATTAGTGTTATACACTAGTAATTCAGAATCATCAATGAAAAGCAGAAATCAAAAGCACGTAATACGGTAAGCTGAATTCTATTATGAGTGAAATAATTATTTGCCAGTTATTCAGGATTTCTGCTTTTGTATCAGACTGTTTTCCTCATCATTGTACTATATAGATTTTGAAGCTGGTAAAACTATGTATTTGTTATATATCTGCTGTAAATTCTATTTCTCTTAAGCATTAACTCAAGAGTTAACTTGGGAGAAATATCTACTCCATAACGTCAGTCTCATACAAAATAGAAATTAATAAATTCAAGATGCTGATCAGAAAAACACAGTACTCCCAGTTGTGAGACCCTTTTTAATGGCTTACATGAATATTTCAATCATCTATAATATCTCTGAAAACAGCATGTTAGATCAATGTCCTTTGGAATTCTGCAGTAAGCCCTTTGCGTAAACTCATCATTTTAAGATATCTGTGCCACAGGAACTTGCTTTCTGAGATAGTATTTGCCAAGTTCCTATGAGTATAGATTTTATGTCAGTTAAAAGGAGCAGTAATACTGCAGGAGCTTAATAGAATTGTATCTTGGTGAAAGAACCTATAGAAAAGGAAAAAAATAATATCACTCTAATGTTATCTTCATCACTTTCTTTCATATCAGTTAGCTGTTTATATATGGCTCAAATGACATATAAAAACCATTATTTTCCCCATTGCCAAGAGTAAAGGAAGATGTGAGATGCTTCAGAATGGTCTTGTACTTAAAAGTAGAAGATCTGCAGTAAAAGTCATATGTTAAACTGCTAATAAACAGATTGAGATAGAAATTTAAGGGAAAAAAGGTAATTGTCATTGTTACTATGTTTCAACATAAACTCCTATGCTTTTTTCTCTACCTCTTCACAAATTCTACAAAACTATGTTGTTCTCCTGCTACATATATATTGAAATTAATTTCAAAAGAAAAGGAAAATATAAATGGGGAATGGTTCACTCACTGTTACTCAAGCCAAAAAGATTAACATGGTAAGTGTAAATGTGCAGTTCATGTTGTAAAGTCACATTCATTTGAATATCTATTATACCCTTAAATTTCATAGCTTCCCCTCCAGATAGAGTTCTCAGGCTATTTTGGTTGGAAAAATTGCTATCGCCTCTATAAAAAAGGCACCGAGAACATTGTCTTATTGAAGTTTCCTTTTTGTCTTTTTTTTTCTTCTTGCTTCCCTTAATCTAAATTAATCCACTGCTGTGTGCTTTACTTGATGGATGGGGGAATGAAACAATTTATTTCGCAGAATAAGATAATATTGAAGTGGATTTCAGTTTCAGATTCCCAGAACAAAAACATAATAAACAGGAGACATCAAAACAGCTTGAAATTCATTGGCAAGGGAGAGTAAAAATGCCAGGTTTGGGTTTTTTTTTTTTCATATATAGTACCTTTCTACCAGAAAAACAATGAATGTAGTATTTCCTGACACCCTGTTTGAAGACTTTCTTTCCAAATAAAAAGCAAGACTAACACTTTTTTGCCTTTAACAAATCTCATCTAATTCCATTTCCCTAGGAAGGATAGGTGCATATATTGTAAAATTATTTAGAATATCTCACTCCATCAATTGTATCCTATCCAGAGATACCCTACAAGGAATCTTGGCATAGATCTATATTGTCAGTAAAGTTAGGTTTGGGTGTTACTCAGGCCCACTGGGTCACACCCACTGCCTGGACTATTGTGACATCTTTTATGGAGCTGAGCTACTTTCTCCAAGAACCTGAGTCATAAAACGGGACTGCTGAGAGTCTGAATTCTGTCTTTTAATATTTAGTAAACAGTAGGCTTGGAGTCCTCATATTTATCCGAAGTACAAGTTTAACTACAAGTAGGTTTCACAGTTGCTGCCAACAGCTCATTTGTAAGACTAGCCTATAGAATAATAGTCTTTAATTACAGAAGATTAGTAAAGTTTATTTCTGCAATTCTAATTATTACATAAATCTTAAGCACATGACTTCAGTCTACGTGTTAATATAATATAGTCTCTCATCAGGCACACTTATACTCTTGCTAAAATATGACCACAGAACTATATACACTGTTCTAAGTAATGTTCAATTTATAGCTTACATGGATACAGTATCAACCACTTTGATTTATACTGTATGCCTTTAGCAAAACAATCCAATGTTCTCCTTGCCTTTTTTGATTGCTGCAACAGTACTCAGTGTATTAAGGTTACTCAGATTTTCCTACACTAGCTATCTGATTTTTCCAGCAAGTTCAAAACTCAAATGTATTGTATGATGGCTATTCTGTCCTTTCCTGTCTGCTATTACATTAATATTCCTCAAAGTCATTCCTGGAAAAGCAGTAATCTATGGCCCATTTTTCCTTAGGCTAAATTGGATGTTCTCAAGTAAGCCAATATATTTAATCCTTTAAAATGGGATCTCTGGCAAATCACTGTCTGGAAACTTTAAAAGTGCAATCACTACTTTAAACTGTGTGCATTTTTATTCTGGTGGGTTTTTTTTTCTTCTCCCTGTGTTACAGTTTTCTCCAGACTGCATTCATACTTTCACATTTAATTTCTTCTCTGATGTTTTCAGAACACAATTCTTTTAACACTGTTTTCTCTTTGAGTAGATTAATTCTGTCCTTGGTAAACAAACTGCATCTTTTACCTGATTTCATACAAAGGAAGAGTGTCCAATCACACTGTGTGTTAGTCAGTCTGCTGGTTGGTCTCTTCTCTTTTCTTTAACCCACTGAACAACTTCCTCAGCTGAACAAGAGATGTAAAAAAAATTAACTCACTACAACTTTTATGAAAATAGGAGACTGCATACAGGTAAGAAATATGTCAATAACCCCTCAGAGAGACAAAATACTTAGAAATTGCAAGGGATTTTGTGGAGGATTGACAGAGTTATGGTGTGGAATACAAAATCATGACACATCCAAAAGCTGGCTAACATAGTCTGATCTTTAGAACTATGCAAGTCTGATACACATTTATTTGAAGTATCAAAATAAAAATATTTTTATACTTTCTTCTTTTTTTTTATTGCAAACATGTTTG
>JAAGNO010031250.1:15491-25902 GCA_033439905.1 Ceryle rudis
TTTATCAGGACCCATGGACTTGTGGCTATCAAGTTTGCTTAACTGATCTCTAACTTGATTCTCCACTACCTTGATATCTCTTAGTGCAAGATAAATTTCTGGTTAAATCAAGATGCTTTAAAACTGAACATTGTTTTTGATGGCTTTTCAAGAGATAAATTGCAAATTTTCTTTATAAATCAGAGCTGGTATGATACTGTTGTGAGCAGGTTTTTTTTTTTTTTTCTCCTTCTCCTCCCCCAGCATGTGAATGTTTTTATGACTTTTGCCTTTTAATTTCAGGATTCAGACTGCTCAAAAGAAACTTCACGAAACTCTAGTATACACCCAGTCAAAAACCAGAGTTCGATGGACAGTACCTCAAAAGCAACACAGTCTCTTTCCAACAGTACAACAGTTGCTGAAGCTGCTAACAGTCTTAACATGCATGTTACAATTCTCAATTTATTCACATGGATTGTGCTGCTCAACTTGCCATCTTTAATTTATTGGTTAAAAAATCTCAGGTAAATTCTTAAATTGCCAATAAGGTGGCAGAAAAGAATATGAATCTTTGATGATAGTAAAAATTGCAAATGTTTGACTCTTTACATTATTAGCTACCTTACGGTATCAAAGACTTCTGTTAATTATAATTGTTTTTTTCTGTGCAGTCAGGTTTATGTTGTGATATAAATAGGTGTTAAGTGAATCGGTGACGTGCTGAAGGAAGTAATGATTAAGAAAAGCTGTAAAGTCAGTCTGTAATTCCATGTACATTTTGTGTTTGTTTGTTATCAGCATATGCTTGTTCCCATTTTAGATTTTATTTGTTGGCCTAGTTTAGAAGAATCATGTTCTTTAAAACATTTTTTGCAGGTACAGTGTTAGACTTGATCCTGACCCATGTAGATCTACAGCTATTATCCTCATATGCATTTTAGAAATTCTCATGAATTCAAGTACTTCTGAAGTGAAATCAAGGTACTGTAGCCTTATCCCTAGTTTTTGTTTTCCTGCATCTTAGTGCTTCCATTTATGGAGTAAAACTTAATGTATGCTGCACAGGCATGTAATTGTTCAGCCTACGTAGAGATTCATACACTCATATGGTTAAATCTTAAAGACTGGGGAAAATGCATGCCAATTGCCTGTAGTTCAGCTAAGTGGAGAAAATCACTGGTATTTGCCACATGTAGTTAAATGAAGTATTTCCTGTCAAAACAGCTGGTTGCGTAAAGAATTCTGTTACAGAGACTTTTTTTATTCACAATTCATTGAGTCCTTTTAAGTCCTGATACATTTAGCAATCATTGTCAGAAAGTTACAAGGAAAAGTGAATTCTAAACCATTATAATTACGTTCTTGTAATGGCCACGCTTGTACAAATGTAATGGGCTTTCTACCAGATCAAGAAGTTTTGAGCTCTTGGTTTTGCTGACAGGTAGAGCATTTCTTGTTCAGATACAGCATTAGTGACTCATGACAGACTGTGAAGAATACCCAATGTACTTTATCCTCCTGACTGGTACCTCTTACCTTTAATGACATTTTAGTAATCTTTTTTAATAATTGCTCTTGCTTATGCCTCAGTTTTTATTGCCCCTTACACCCATTTGTTCTGTTTTAAAAACTAACAAAGCCTTGAAATCCATAAATTATTTCTCAAGAGAAAGTGAAATATGTTATTTGCATACCTTCTGCAAGTATGGCTACAAAAATGGCAATTTTTTTCTTTATATTCTTACAGTAAACTCTTGAAGATCTCAGCCAAAGTTCCACTCCCTTTGTCTGTTGCAATGTTGGCCTTTGGACGAATACATTTATACAAAGTACCACACTTTGTAACCTTTTCTCTTCTTCTGCACGTGCTGTGTTGTATGGTGTAACTGTTGTTACACCTAGGAAGAACAGTGCAGCTCAGAAACTCAACATTGGAGATGGGGCAAATTTCAACAAAGAAATGCCTAGATTAACATCATCAGTAGCTTACATTATGTGGGAGAGGGGACAGAACTGTGAATACTTGATGAAAAGTTCGTGGTTCTGTTCGTGTTGCTTAGAAAGCTTTTCATGGTGTTTATTTCTTGACTGTGAAAATTAAGTGAATTATTAACAACGTGTGTGTAAGCACATAAATCATATTAGTGTAACATCTCAATACTCTGTTTGCCTTGTAGACACTTTGATACTTCACTGTACTACTTTGCTGAAGCAGACTTTTTCTACTCATTATGCCACACAGTGCTTATGTTCTGAACTTGTATCTCCTTCAGGTCTAAATTATGCTGGTTAAAACTCAATACATTTCAAGCACACTGTGACTATCACAAAAAAAAAAAAACAACTACACAGCCAAGTACACTTTTAATCATTTTATGCTACATTTAAAAGCTGCCACAGTTGTGTCTAGACAAACTAGAATGTGCTCCTTATATAGAACTGTTATTTCTATCAAATCATTTGTTTAATCTGTGTGAGTTGAACGTTTGTGAGATTATTGAAAGTCTTAAATATTTTACTTTTTGTGAGAGTGAGAAAACAACAGTATTCTGTGTAGCTTTCTATTCAGGAAGGATACCAGCAGATTCATAAACAATTTGCTGTAATGTTGTTTTAAAACATTGCCAGTTTTCTCCGGAATTTTGTCAGTTCTGAAATTACTCCTTGGACCTTGTCCATATGCAGAAGTTAGCAAATGCTGAGGTATGGTGTGAGCTACAGTGCAGTTGCTGTACCACACTGTTTCCACATAGACAAGGCATGCTTTTTTTTCTATTGTAAGTGGAGAACCAAGCATCTCATAATAAATATCCGTACAGGAAATTAATACGGAATAGTTACAACACTGTAAATTCATGTCCTGCCATACAGTGCTAACTTCCTCAGCTGGACAAACTCTTGGTAGTAGTGGGAAATACTGACCACAGTTATTAGCTCTGTATAAAGTATTATCTTAGTGCCTAGATGCTACATGACTGCCATTTATAATAAAGCATAAAACAGCTATGTAAGGAATTCTGTCCCCTGGGTAAGTGTTTTGCCAACAGAGGAAATCTCAGTAGCCATTAGGTTAAAATGATGTATCGATTCTGTGTAGAGACGAGCCTACTACTTGCTTCTGTGTTAGGTGTCTCCGCTCTGTCCGAGATACCCGTTATCTTCATATGGAAATACTAGACCAGCTCAATCATCTTATTTGAATAATAAGAGGAAATATGCTGCCCACAGTCAAGTATATTCTTGATAGAGTAGCACAGCCAGCCTGACCCATTAATTTTATCGTATTTCATTAACCTTGCCTAAAGTGCCTCAGTTAGTTCTAGCGTGTTGTCAGGGTCAATTCATTTGCACCATCTGCAAAGACCTAATTCACACAGTGACCTTCAAAAAATGAAGGACAAATGTGAAGTAGGCACCTGTTTTGTCCATTTTCTATACAAGTCAGCAGTTCAAGCTATCAGTAAGTCATTAAAACTGCTTTAAATGAGTTAGATTATTGTAGTTAACCAAACCACTATCACTGGTATCAGTAATCAGCTAAATTATAAATAGTGTGTGTAATTCAGAAAAGTTATTTGAATAGATTATATCTCGATACTTTCTAACCAAATACATGCTACAGTATACATATATAAGATAAAATTTGTGTGTCTAAATGCACTTGCAGGTAAATCCACCAGCTGGTTGAACCTAAAAATTGCAATTCAGACCTAGAAGAATAGTTTTTCTGCTTTTAAATGTCTGTGAATTAAAGATGGTAGAGGAATTGCACTGGGGCTGGTAAAAATCTGTTGTGAACATGCAGGATCTGATTTCTGTGAAAGATAATTTTTCCTTGGCCTTCGTGGTCCTTTTGGTTTACTACTGTATTTTACTTCAGATTTTGTTTTGCCATCTTAATGGGCTCTTTATGAACAAATCCACTTGTTGGAGCTGTTGGTGGAATAAAACAGTAGTCAGAATAAGGAGAGGAAACAGTCTGCGTGTAGCAGATTTGATACCCACAGTGTGAATCCTCTGAAGTACAACAGCAGAGAATACCACATTTACAAAAAAAAAATATATCATTAATGCAGGGAATTGTGCTGATGGTTGTTATCACTCTTCCTGTAATGGGTTACAGAATCTTGCATAGAATCCTACCTCATTTTCAATCTGGAGGTAGGAATAGATATAATTCTGAAGTCTGAGATCCCAGATGGCAGAATTTATCATATCCCTCAATACTCCTTTTTTTTCAGATATGTTTTACCTTCACGGGGGGAAGGAGGGGAAGTCTTAGGGCTACTTTGGATTTATATGCATTCTGTGTCATTTGCTAGATGAAAACTGTTCTTGGAGATGTGCGTCTGGATCTCGCAGTGATTCTCAGCTCTGTAACTTCAGCTGTTTGAGCGATTAGGTGACTAGATTTTCAGAGAAAATTCATCCCATTCTAAGAGGGGATGAATGATCCTACTTGCCATTCTGAAAAGGACAAGATTTCTATAACAGTCTAAAATTGTTTTTTGGGTAAAATACAATGATTGTTTGTTGTTGCTTTTTGGAGAAGAGGGTTCTGTTATATGAATTTCTAGCTCTGCCACTGTTCACAATTACAATTGCAGCAGAAATGTAGGCTCACCCACTATAAAGACTTTTAATTGTGTGTATGAGGAAGTGTAAATATTACTGAAATATCCTTTATTATGAGCAAGCTGCATTTATAAAACAGCTTTTGGCAAATATATTGTAAGGTGTCTCAGAAAATTTAACTAAATTAAAATTCCAGTTTATTCTTCAAATTTTAGATTATCTAGACTGTGTAGGAGACACAAATTAACTTGTAATGGATTAGACCTCTGCTCTTTAAGGGAGGACTTCTTTTAGCAAGCAGACCCAAATTCTGTTGTTCTGTCCTTTTTTTTTGGCATTTGAGGTAATGCTTTTGCAAAACCACTGTTCTTCATCCATGGGGATGCTCACCACATTGAGATGGAGATTATGATACATAATCAAGCATTTGGGTTGCGATTAAGCCACAGTTGTTTGCCTTGTAGCTCAGGATGCATTCAAAATAAGAACTATTTATGTCTCTCTTTTCTAACTTTTTTTAATAAACTATCAGAAATGGAATAGAAAACAGGGTAAGAACCTAGAGTACCAAATGTCAGTCATTTTAGGTATAGCATATATGTACAGCAGAATCTGGCAGGGGCAGATTTAATGAGAAGCTTTAAGTGTCATCTCCATACCCTGAATTGTTCTTGAAGTCTGTAAGCTTTTCTGGTTGGTACAATCAAATGTGTTCCTCATAGTCTTACCATGCTGCAGTCGTAGTAGGTACACCCACAGCTAATAGTTCATAAAAGTTCTGTATTTGTCTGGTAAGGAAAACTGGTTGCCTCTTAACTGGAATTACCAAATGTACCTTGAAACTGAACGAATGAATGTTATCCAAAGGTGTTATTTTCAGTTTCAATTTAAAAGTTGGAAGTGGTATGTCACATTTCAGCATCTTCTTAAAAGGTTTTTTGGGTTTTGATTGGTTTGGAGTTTGTTTTCTAAATAAAAAAAATAAATAAATTGCAGTAACTGTCAGTTAAGTTCATTATTTCTAATACTTAGAGTTCTGCTCCAGTTCTGGTTTGAGTGAGCTGATACGTGTAGCAATTAATTCCAAAGTATTGATTTGCTAAGCTTTAAAACAAACAAGCTAATAAGACAACACAACCCTAAACAGCATAGTAGTAATATATTGCAGAAGACATAGAGACTGCCTGTATGTCTAAATGAACTTTTCAACTATAACTTAAATGACTACCTTTAAAGTCAGTGTTTAAAAATAAGTCAGTGTTTAAAAAATAAAATAAAATGTATTGACACCTAAAAAACCCAAAAAGCATTGTTGCATATGTCAGCGTCTGATACGAAGTCTAATTTTCCATGTGTTTGCCAATTAGAGGGTTATGAACTTGTCCTTGACTTTCTTCTGAAATCTAATAAATCTCCTAAGCTGTGACAGAATAAAGTCAATCATAAGATTTATAAATAATAATATAAATTTATAAATAAGAAGAATAAAGCCTGTGAATAAATTTGAGAAGCTTTCATTTTATCAAGTTTATTTCAATACAGTGATGACTGTGTTTAGACTTTTGTCTTATGCTGAGAAAAACTCATCCATTTACAGACCTTCAATACTCCTGAGTTACTGGAGATGATCTTCTTTGGAAGTGGTTATAGTGTCTATACAATAATTGTGCTGCTGGTTTAAGTCACTAAGCTACTAGAAATTTGTTAGCTGTAAACCACACTAAATTCTTAATGCTTATTTTCCATTTCATGATGAATGCTAGCCACTTAATTTACAGCTTTGACTTTTTACCTCTCTTTTCTCTGGGAGATAATCAAGCGATCTTTTATAAGCACTTAGCACTGTACTGTATAATGTTTTAAAACTTTCATCACCATTCCTTTAGGGGAGACACTTCTGTCACCAAAGCTACATGCTGCTCTTGTATACCTCTGGAAATGTGTGCCAATTAAATGACAATTGAAAACAGATTGATTGTTTTATGTTAAAGTGAAATAGTTTTTCTATTTATTTTTTTTTTTTTTTAGAGCCAGAACTTTAAACTCATATTCAAAATAGAATCTTGAAAATCTCTGAAAGTTTATTTGAGAGCCTCTTAGAAATATTGTATTTTCTGATGTATATTCTTATTTATGGAAGAATGTATTCACAGCTTTTAATCATCTCATTTATCTTAAAGCTTAATTAAAATCTATAAATTTCATCTTGTTAATAAATATTACTACTTTGAAAAATAAATTTTAAGCATTTAAGGACAAAATTCTGTAGCATTTACTTAATCCCAGTACCTCAATTTTTCAGGTATCTAAGCACGTAACTGCCTCAAATATGTGCTTATTGCCTTGTAGCATGAAAACCTGAGTCTAATCTGTGATGTTTTGACTTAATTTTGCTTAAGATTTAGGGTGTCATTCTACATTCTTAAATGCAGAATGATTTTGCCACTCATGCTGTTGTGAACAAACCTTGTATGTGTGGCCTCTGGGTAGTTACTGGCAGGTTGTGGTCTAGATTCTGTAGGAATCTGTGCGGTATCAGAGCTAATTTTGTGTCTGTGAAAGTCGGGAATGGCACACACAAAGTTGTTGTTTTGCAGCACATCATTCCAGTTCCTCTTTCCATACATGATTATCCCTTGGTTTTGCAGTATCCTTTTGCTGTAGTACAAAACATAATGGTTGCAGCAACAGTAGGCACCATGACTGACCTAGAGAAGGTACGCAGCAGCTTTCCTATAGACTGTTGTTCTACGGCAGTTTTGCATGATTGTTGAAACACCAGTAAAGGCTGTTTTTTCCCTTCAACTTCCACAATTTCAAGGTGTGTGTATATATTAAGCATCGAACGTGCAAGCGTGTTGATGTTTAGTTTTATAAAAAGCTAAGGGAGCTAATTTTTTGATCAATTTGAGCTTCAGTATTTTCCACATAGGTCACTTTGAGTGCTGAAAACAGTATTTGAGATTGCAGCACTGGTAACTGAAACATTTTACAGAAGTCTACAGGTAGTAAATGTGACATAGATAATTGGAGTGCCAGACCAAAACTGAAATGTGACATTCTTCACTGTGACTTCAAACTTGTAGCTTTCTAGATATAGAAAAAAAAAAAAAAACAAAACAAAACTGCGCCTTAAACCAGTAAATGAATACACTCTGACTGTAGTCTGTGACTTCTGTAGCCTTATATTTGATTTTGAAGTTGACCAAAAATATTTGTGTGGGTGATACATGATTTGGGGAAAATACTTTTAAAAAAACTATTTTGACCCCTTTTTACTACACTTACAGAAATGAGAACTTGTGACAAGTACAATATATCTGTGGTTTGGAATCATACCAGCCAAAGTCAGAAAACTTTAGCTGACCTTAATTTCTCAACTCTTTCTATTTGACAAAGAAAGAAAAATAAGGAAACAAAACTAGTCTCAGATATCTGTCTCATCTTTAAAGTCTGAGTATCAAATTATTTGTAAAAATTGTTTTCATTAGTTTCTTCAAAAGGAAGAAAAATCATCTAATCGTACTTTAAGCAAAACATTGTATTTAAACCATTGAGTATCAATATCTATTCTGGTGTAAGAAGAAAACTAGACAGGGTTGGGGTTTCTTGTTGTGTTAAAGTTTCAGGAGTTTTGAATAATGAATTTAACTTTTCCTAAAAAGTATTCATACATAAACCCCTAAAAGTTGATGGGGTTTTTGTTGTTGTGTTGGTTCTTTTCTGGTGTGGGGTGACTGCTTTTATATACTCTGTTCTTCACAGTTCATTAAAACCAGAAATAGTGAAGATCCTAGTATCTTGTTTTGGTAGAGTAGAAGGATTACTTACGGTTTGGGTTTTGGTTTGGGTTTTGGTTTGGGTTTTTTTAATATGAAGAGCTCAGGAAAAGCCACCGTTTCTTTCCTTATGTGTCTCTACAGGATTTTTTTTTGTATGGTTTGAACACTCCCCCAAATTGTGACTTGCTCCCCCCTCCTCCCTGGTATGAACACTGTGTAACATTGAATCTCGAATAAAGATGCCATCTCAAAGCTTATTGTTGGATTGTGGCTATTTAGATACGCACACAAAATGACTGCCTGTCAGCTGATCACAGTAATTCTTTGAAGCAATACAAATCAAAGATATTAACCTTCTTTTATCGAGAACTAGCATGAACCTGGCTGCCACAATGCTGCTGATGCTCTGGCACAGCAGATAACACGCAATATTTGTGACTTTCCTGCTACTTCCTTCTGTACGTTAGTTTAGGACTTTTAAAACTCTTGTGCCAGTCACCAAACTTGCTCTGCTTTCTCTTGTGATGATGTTGTTTCAGTAATCCTAACCAGTGTTGATTTCCTAGCAACAGAATATCCTAATATTAAAACCGTTATGAGGTCAGAACTGCCTTTAAAGTCCTCTATATCTGATGATTAGTCTAGAAAAACTGTGTAACCTAGGCCTAGTAACTTGATTCTCTGCTTACATTTTAATTGTTCTTCCAAGCACAATGATACAATCATGTTGGCCTGTTTTGGTAATTGGGTGGGGAGGAAGGGGGCTGTTGTTTGTTTGGTTTTAAGATGACTTAAAACTTTGAAGAACACTGATGTAATTTTTGGAGAAATCTCTCCACAAACAACCTGTCTTAAATGTTTTTAAATCCTCCTCAGTTTTCAGTTCTTATGTAGCTTGTGTAAATCTGGTGTTGGAGGTGGTGCAAACTTTTAATAGTTGCAGTTAAGTTTCTAGAGATGTTAACAGGGTCTTACCTATAAATGTTTGAATAATGCTATAATAAATTATTGTGCTTATTCAAATGCTTCTAAGTGAATTCTCAGATACAAGTCAATGCAATGCGTGATAAGCTTTGGCAAAGTCCATCTTGTGAGATGCTGAGAAAACCCTGGAGAATAGAATCTTCAGCTAGGTTGAAATTGCTGAAAACTGAAATCTCAGAATCTTTAGAAACTGTGCTTTTAGATAGTGGTACATTTTTGTTGAAGTTTAGGGCAACTTGAGTGGGAGCCCAACAAGTGTCACTTACCTGTCATACTTTGTAGAGTGTTGTGACTGTTACCTGTATTTCTGTTGCACAAAGATGCTGATGGGTGTTGTGATGAAAGTTGGCCTTTAGTGTTTGCTCAGGTACTTGTGGAGCAATTTGGTACTTTTCCTTCTAACTTGTAATACTTGGGATTCTAAGCAGAAAATAAAAACAGTGGACAAAAGAATTGTGATTAGAGCAATCTTTAAGTAACAGACACTTTTTTCACATCTCGAGTAGAATACAATAAATATCATACCTGATGAAGCTTGTCTCAGTGTCTTAACTCACGTACCTTGGGCTGTTAAACCTGCCTTGCTATCGTGAGTGGGAAATGCAATAAAATGGAAAATGTTTGGTGAATAATATAGTGTATATAAAGCATCCCAGTGCTTAAATTTGGCTGAATTAGAAAGGCAGCACGCTGACATCTGGCTCTTGTTAAACTAGCTGCTGTTTTCAAAGGACGATGCAATTTTGTCCAATCACTGTAATTAGACTAATAGTATTTTAATATGGACGTGTTTGGCTTGTGTTTGACTTCCACTGAAGGAAAGAGCTATAATGAAATTATCTTTAAAAAAAACCAGCTCAAACCAAGACACACCAAAAACCAGACATGAAAACGAGCAGTAAGTCTTAAGTAGAGTTTTTAGCTCAAACAGTTTTTCAAACACGTTTAGCTCAGGAAGCAACAATACAAGTTTGTATGGATTTTTTTTTTTCTTTTTTTTTTTTTTTTTTTTTTAAGATAGCTGCGTGAATCACCTCTTTACCTCTAAGCACATACTTTCTCAGGCGACCCAATTACCTTAATTCTTT
>JAAGNO010031251.1:0-23568 GCA_033439905.1 Ceryle rudis
CCTTTCCTTTCCTTTCCTTTCCTTTCCTTTCCTTTCCTTTCCTTTCCTTTCCTTTCCTTTCCTTTCCTTTCCCTTTTCCCTTCTTTTCCCTTTTCCCTTTTTTCCCTTTTCCCTTTTCCCTTTCCTCTTTCCTCTTTTTATTTCTCTCCTCCTCTCATTCTCTCCCTCTCCCCCATTCTTTTCTTCCTCTTTTTCTTCCCTTTCCTCTCCTTTCTTTATTTCTCTCTCACTTTCTCAGTCTGTCTCTGTCTCACACACATCCACATCCCCTTAGTCTTGTATTTTTAGTTTCCAGGAAATACTCTATATTGTGGGTGAAGATACTTGCTGATTTTCTGGAATTTAAAATAACTTCCTTTTTAAATAATGCAAAAAACCTAATATGTGTATAAAAGTCAGATATATAGTGTACATACTGAATATTTAGTCTTGTAGAGTGGGAGAGCAGTACTCAGACTCTACTGCTCACAGAAAAGGATATGTGGTAAGGGAGACCACAGAGCTTGTTTTAATTTCTTTAGTCTGTTTATAAAGCAGAAGGACTGGTTTTGTTAAACTATTTCACAATCAACATTCTGCTTCTCTGTGGTTCTTTCTGCCTTTCATTTTTTTTCCATGCCTCACAATATTTAGCTTTTCTCTAACTCTCTATCATCATCTGATTTTTTATTTTTACTTCTAATTTCAGTGCATAGAATAAAAGAAGACACAAACTAGGAAACTGCTACACCTGGAGTTGCATTGAAAATTTCCATCATTAATAAACATACAAATATAGCTCCAAGTTTGTGAAATAACTGAACAATGGCTTGTGATATGAAAACTGACAGGCACATTGGAAGTGGTTAAGAAAAGAAGCAGAACTGTTTTAATGCATACTTGAGACCACTCTTGCTATCTTCAGCCTTTGTGTTTTTCAGAGTAATGTCAGTGCCTATGGGATCATTGGAAGGCATTACTTACTGGGTAATTTCTGCAGGTGAAAGCCTCCCTCAGATTCTCCCATCTGCATATCCCCAGCAAGCTGTGGTCTTGCTATATCAAAAGCTATGTGCTCAGAGGATGTTTCCATAAAGCAAGCAGGGATCCTGTAAATCTGTCACATACAGGAGAATTCACAAGTCAAATGGAATTGCATTTTCTGGTTCCAATATTGTTTGAATAATGTTTTAGAGCCACAATGTAGTATAGCAGAAACTTGGCAAGTATTAAATGATAAGAATATACCATAGGATGGAGGGACATGTTTTCTGAGGAAGAATAAGTGTATGATTTTCTGCAGTTTGACTATGGCTGATTTACATAAAAAGAGATGACATGGAAGAAAGGATAAAACTTTCCCCTTGCATCACTCTTCAGGCAGGCAAGATGTGGAAGATAGAGACTCATTGAGATGTCAGTCAGTTTTAGCCTTAGTACCACTTGCAGCTGCTCTGAATTGAACTGTGTCTTTGATTCCATAAAAAAAAAAAGACTTACTCTGTATGTCACTTCCAACGTTCAAGCAGCCATCAATACAGGGGAAGGAAGGTAAGAGGCAGAGCCTGATGGTTCATGTATGCCTAGCCAGAGTTACCCTTTTCTTGGGAATTATCTGTTGTGAATGTTTAGAGACATTATAGATATAAATGATGCAAACCTAATTGTTCACTTGAAAACCCACTGATGTATTTAATGTTATAAAAATTGTCATTTATACCATACAAAAAAAAAAAAAAAAACCAGCATATCCAGTAAAATATCAGTTAGATAATATTTAAGTACACATTGTTGTAAGTACACATACTGTCATCCAGTACAGTCTAATTATAGCCCATTTGGATTATTTGGAATAATTTTTTCACCTACAATTTGTAATATTCAAACTGTTACAAACGTTATTGGTCTAGTACTTCTCCTATTTGATTTAATGCCAACTAACTAATTGAAAAAACAGCCTGAGTTTCACTGTGTTGCATCACAACCAGTATCAGACCCCAAATTAAACAGTCATATCAAGCATATTGTCTGTGCAGGTATATATATTTGTTTGGTTTTTTGTTTGTTTATTTTATTTTTTTATCACAACCTCAGGATGGAAATGCTGTGAAACATATGCTCTGTTTTAGGAGAGAATGTTATATCCATGTTGTCAGGTAAGGTGCTTGGTAGAGGTTTTTATAACCTTCTTGGAAGAATATAGGATTATTAATTTTTTAATCTCTATACTATATTTTTTTAAGAAACATACACTAAATTGCAATCTTTATCACAAGCATGTCTTTAGAATATACAAAACTGGATTGTGATGCCATATAATTGAGATTCCATGTTTAGTCTCCTAACTTTGGAAAGATAAAATAAAACAAGCACATATATTATGAAGAGACTGAATAGCATGCAAAGGTTTACAATAATGCTGAAGAAAAAAAATTATCCAAGCAGCTAACTGCAAAATGGATTCATATGCAAATGAACAAGATAGATTTACAAATAGATCAAGTCAGTCTAAAATAGTATGTTTTCTTGATATATTTATTTTCTAGAAAAGAGTTTGTTAGCATAGATGATTCTGATAAAATTTTAGATTATTTAATGACTTTGAAGATGGTTCTTAATGTAAATCAAAATGTGAAGAACTTGACCAAAAGGATATTCTTTATAATGAGGGTGACAGAGCACTGGAACAGGCTACCCAGATTGGTTGTGGAGTCTTCTTCTCTGGAGATTTTCAAAACTTGCCTGGATATGTTCCTATGTGGCATGCCCGAGGTGATCCTGTTTTGTCAGGGGGGTTGGTCTCCAGAGGTCCCTTCCAACCCCTACCATTCTATGATTCTATGATTTTATGATACTCAACACTAATGAAACAAGAATTCTTGAACTGGAATAAGAGGAAAGGTGATGTTAGTTAAACATGAAATTGATGTTGCACATCTGTTGAATTTTCTTTATTAATTAGGGAAAAAAGGAATATCATGATAATTAGCACAGAGACACACTGGAATTATTGATATAGTAGAGAATAATGTTGATGAAATATGTTTATATTTTGTCTATCTATTTTTTGGATAATGTGGAGTTTGTTAATTTATCTGTTCCCTATCTAGAATCCAGAACTTATTTTTTTTTATGTATATATTTATTATTATATTACTGGTTTATAACTGAAGTGGATGAAAAGGGATATAAAGAAGTACAAGAACTAAGAGTACAAATTTTTCCACCAGGATGATGATCATACTAAGCAGAGGAGTAAAACATATTTGCCAGTTACATTGTCAGTTTGAGCCATCAATGTAAAAATGAAATAGGCAATTACAGTTCTAGACTGCATGAGGCAAGACATTTTCATCTAATTTTAATGCCATTTTACAAAGCCAAGGATATTTTTTTTATCTGTAATAATTTGTAAGAAGTTGTTCAAAGATTATGATTATGAAGTCAGTCCACAATACATCTACAGAAGAGCTATTACAGTCAATAAAAAAAGGGAAGACTCTTAACAAACAGAACAAGAAAGCTTGTCAAACCATAGACTTGGAGAATGCTCTCTAAAAGTGTATCACAAAAGTCAGTATCAGATAAAAGCTAGAAAAAATGTGAGCCTAAAATACAAAGCTAAAGGTAAACTTATGCAAAAGAAACAGTTTGGAATGGATGAAAATTAATTTAGATTGGAAATCAACAGATTTCTAACTAATGGAAGACTGAAATTCTAAAATATATTCCAAAAAGAATATTAGGTGCAAATCCAGTAAATATTTTTTAACATTAAAATATTAAAGTTGAGAGTTATGTAATCCCCTGTACTGCCATGACATTTTACTTAGGAAATTCCTCTTTCAATGTTTTATTGAGATTTCTGAGCTTCTTATGTCCCTCCTGTGCTATATTAAGGGCTGTCTACAGTGAGGTACCACCCATAGGGCCCATCATGTCCTGCTGTCACACTTCTGAACCATTAAAAAGCTACAAGGTCACATTAGACCTGGAATCTGTCCACAGTCCTCAAGGTCTCCTACCTTTTTACACTTCGAAATATCAGAATATGCTACTGTTTACTTCTCTAAAAAAAAAAAAAAAATAATGAAAAAAGAAATTGAAAAAAAAAAAAAAAAACATAGGTACAACCTACCTGAGGTGGTATTTATTTTGTAACATATTTGCGTAAAGAATACATGTACTGGTTTAATCTTACTCTTTTTACATGTTTCTATACTTCTATTCCTCCTAAAAGCAACTCAAATCCTTAAAAAAACCCCTCTAACCAAGTTTACACCTTGGTTAAGGAAAAAAAGAAAAAAGTAACCACAATTTTTTTATGGAAACTGATTTATCTCTGTAATTTGTGTGGATAGAATTTATGCAACTATATTTGATTTCAAAGCAAAGTTCAATTTTTTATTCTCCCTGGTGCTGAAGGTGTTCCATTCTGTGTATACCAATGACTTAAAATAACAACTCAAAATGATTATTTTTTAAAAACACTAGAATGTCATTCATAGGAATTTGTAACAATTTTGCAGCAGTGAAGAAAACAAGAACCCAAAGATATATGCAGCAGTTCTCAAAGGAAAGGAATTTTTATTATCCCTCTTTTAGAGATGAGAGGTGGCATGGAGAAGTGACATGATTTGCAAGAGGTCACAGTACGGTCTAGTGGAGATGCAACCTTGGGTTTCTGACTGCTGTTAACAGAAATAAAAATTACTTCGATAATGCAAACTCATTTCCTGTATTCAGAAGCTTGGTTAATAACTAATCATAAAACTATCACTCAGTTAAACATTGCTGGAAATCACTGCTAGTGGGTTTGCAAGTTAATATTTAGGACTTTTGTCAGGAACATTAGTTTTTTACTTCATACCAAAAAGAGTTAAAGTACCATTCTTCTTTTCACATTTAATCTTTAACAGGTGACAGAGTTTAGAATGAAGGAAAAATACACAGAAATTAATAATAATATTTTAAATAAATGCTGTTAGATGAATGTGATTAGCCTGACTTAACATCTAAAGACTGAAAATTAATTCTGGGAGATAAACACTTTGAACCTTTCTTTTGATGTTTTATGGCAAAGTCTTTGTCAGTTTTGTAAGTTTAACTTCATCTACCTTTACACAGGTGGATGTTGTCAAAAATGCTGTTTATTTCCTCTTTATTTCTCATAAGATTATTTCTAATTACTGTACTGAACTAAGATCTAACTAGAGGAAGAATTGTAACTGATCAGATTGTGAAGGAATGGAAATAAAACAGGATTTACACAGCAAATGATTTGTTGTGAATTATTTGTTTAGCTATTCAGCTTCTTCTAAGTGATGTGTAGGCATTCAAAAGCACAATATATAAATTCCTGAAGTGAGTGTGGGGGAAGCTTCTAATTTTTAAACATGAGAGCAACTATGAATGTCTGCATCTCTTTAATAGTTCACAACATAATTATGGGACTAGTGAATTTTGCAGTCAGTGATAGCAAAAAAAAGAAAATTTTGAAGGCTGGAATCCTAAAAATAGTTTTCCCTGTTAAGCTACTGTTATAAACCCAAATGCTTGGATCCTCTGGATTTCAAAAACATTTCACAAGCCATGCGTCATGGTTTAGACCCAGACAGGAGCTGAGCTCCACATGGCTGCTTGCTCACACCCACACCCCCTCAGTGGGACAGGAAGGAGAATAGAAAGAAAAAAGTAAAACACCATGGATTAACATAAGGAGAATTTAATAAAAAATGCAAGAGGAGAAGAAACAATGTTAATAATAATAATAATAATGAAACAATATAAAACTCAAGTGATATAAAATACACCAATTGTCTAGACCTGCACCAACTGTACAAGAGACAGAGACCCATGCACCCTGCCTGGCCGACCCTCTGCCATTATATAGCAGACATGACATAAGCATGGTATTAAATATCCCTTTGGCTGATTCAGTTGTCTATCCTGTCTATGGCCCCTTCCCAGCTTCTGAGGAAAGCTAACCCTATCCTACCTGAACCCAGGACACCATGCATTATGCTGCTTAAAATCCTTGCAAGATATGTAGTAAATCTTTTCTCAGGTATCCTATCTTCCATGAGGATATCGTTCCTTTAGATTTCTACTGAAGTTCAAATTTGAAAACAAATATCTGAGGTAAATCTTATGTGTTTGCCGTACTTCACCATTCTTCTTAGATTTCAAAAAGATTGAAAAGATAGGTGATGAAATATTGTGTATCTATACAGTCATTTGGCGAAGTTCTTGTAATGTAAATTTGACCTCAGATTTATCCCAAATCCACATAATAAAAGCTGGAGATTTTGTGTAACAGAATAATGAAAAGTAAAGAAAACAAATATAATCCAGATACAGTTCACAATGTGGTTGTAACCAAAGCAAATGTCTTGCTGTGATGTGAATTTAAAAACCCAAAGAAAGTGAAGGTAATGTTTAAGTTCTAGACATTCCCTGAAAATATTGCAAACTCTATGGATGATTTAGTGAAACATATACAATTCTGTGATTTCTTCTTTTATTAAATTATATTTTTAGTTTTATCTAATGCTAAATTTATATAAATCCTAAATATTTCCCATAAATTTTATTAGCCTTATTTGATTTCTACTTTCTTAATAAACTTGAAGGCTATGAAGAATTCATTCAACTTTTTTCAGGAAGCAACTACGTAAAATAAATTTAAATATTCTCCTTTCCATCTATATTAATACAATCTATAGCCATCTATAAAACAATTACTTTGTAGTGTTTTCTAAAAAATTGGGTGACAGTCATGTTATTTATTATTATTTTTATTTATTACTATTATTTTCCAGTATGAAAGATACCCTCACAGAACAATTAAATTGCATTAAACTCATTCATGTGGAATTTGCACAATAGATGAGCAAGTTTTAGTTATTCATTAACCACAGAGAAGTTTGAAATATAAGGTGAATGCTCGAAATGCAAAGCATGTCACTTAACACTATGTTACTGGAGAAGCACAACTACATTTTGAGCTGTCACCCAATGGGACTTCACAACAGAAATAAAGGTTAATACTGAAGAAAGGCAGCTTGAGAGCAGGTAACATTAGATGCTTTGGTAATAACAAAGCGTTTGTAATATTCTTTGAAGTATAGCTATACTAAAGTTAGAGTCAAAAAAAAAGGAAACAAAAGAGGCATTAGTAATGGATGGAGCTGAAAATTTCAGTCCATGATATTTTATCTGTTAATTAGCAATTCATTATCAAAATAAACCAGGAATTTTGTTGTCAGTTTAATTAGAAAGCTTTGATCATAAAATCTATATATATTTTAATTCAATTGGTCTGAAAAAAAAAATTGCTTTATAACACTGAGATTTTTGAAAATAAGTTATCACGGAAATAATTTAATTTCTGTAGCTTTTTTTAAATTTTCTTCTTCCACTTTACATTGCAGCAGGAATGTCCCTAATTGGCATGGGTGCTTTCTGAGGTGTGTATATATAGTTGCTTTACCAATTGCCACCTGAGAAATGCTGTTACTACATTTCATATAAACCTTTTTGTAATGGACTGGATTTTGATATTGATTGTCTCGTGTATCTTTTTTGATGGAAGGGAGGCTAAACTTGTTTTTAAACCAGACAGCTGTTCCAAAAGAGACAAGAAACTGTAAGTGCCTAAACACTTGAAAATAATGTGTGAACTACGCAGACATATTGTTAAAAAAAGTACAGATATTTGTCTTGTGAAACATTTCTGCTTTTAGACTAAAATAAGGTTAACACACCTGATATTAGATATAAATTTGGAAAAGTATAAATCCATACGCTTTCTAAGAAAAGACACTATATTACAGCAAAGAAAAATGTGTTGATCTACACTGTAGTGATTAGACCATTTGTCAAAAACCGTTACTGTTTGCAGTAACATTTACAGGTCACACACAAGTTTTCAGCCCCAATTGGAATCAGGCCTCTGAAATGGAATTTATCTTGCTGAATTCAGGAGACTGACTGAAATTATTAACTTCAGCAAATTCTTTTAAACTTTTCTAAATCTTCTCTCTTTGGTCCACCTTTCAAATTCCAGTATTACTGGCAAACTGAAAAAACAAAATATTAATAGACTAGAATAATGGTGTAATGCATCTGCTTTCACTGAAGTTTCCTCACAAAACCTATACCTCCTTTAAAGTATATATGTCTCAAGAAGGGTCTTTCTGCTTTTCCATGTGTGCATCATGGAGAGCTTAATTATTTTCCAATTGCCCTTTTTCACACTCCTTTTTCTCACGTTACTGAAGAAGCTCAAAAATCATATTTCTATCTATTACAATGGAATTATTTGGATCAAAATTTATCTTTTATCATTGTTGAAACAGCTTATACCTTGAAGGAATGGTAATCCTGTATATCATCTACCACTTACTCCATGCTATTCCTTGTGCAGTCCCCCAACCTGTCTCATGCATTACCTCTCGAACATCAGTTCCACTAAACAAGGAATCTACTCAGCAAAGCTGGTTGTATTTGATGGGTTTTTCAGGGCAACATAAAGCTTCCTCATACTCTGTTTACATTTTGCTAGCTTTGTTGTTTGCATCACATGAAAGATGTGAATCAAAAGCAGGTGTATCAAAAGCAAGGACCACTTACTTAAAACACTAAATTAGCTGCATCACACCCACCTTGTTCCTCTATATCTACTTTCAGCAGAAAGAATTGGAAAAATCAGGGTGATGAATCTTGCTGCTTAACTTTTTGGCACTGCAGTATCAAGTGGCACAAAATCTGAAATTCATTGTTGGATTTAGACCATGACCTTTAGAAAAATCAAGTGTTCTTATAGTTCCTGCTGCTAAGGGCATGAGTGTAAGCTCTCTGATGAGAACGTGATTGCCTGTGGTTCAGGGTATAACTTGACCTCTAATTTTGAAGTGACAAGCCTGATGCTCAGTTCCAAACTCCTCCTATGAGACTTCTGGATTAATTATCTTGTTAGCTTTAACAACAGGCAAGTTGACTGCTTCAGAAAATGTCTAATATACAAGAGTAGAAATATACCAGCTATTTTTTAAGCAAAGGATAAAAGTATTTCATAGATATCCATCTGAAAAAAAAAAAAAAAAGTTATTTACATTAAAGCAAGCCAAACCAAAGTGTTCTAGTAATATAAAAAAAAGTACCTGCCTCACCAGGACTGAAAATTCATCATTATATGATGAAAGTAATGAAGATATTTAAAACTATGTAGAGCATGACAGAATACAAAATACTGAAGCATTAAAATCTATTTTGAAGCTTGCACTCCTCTTTGTAGTTAGTATTCAGAAAAAAATGAAGTGAACGTTCTGATATTTGGTACCTGTGTTCCATGTTACCTTGGTTTGATGATTGAATCTATAACTACTTTTGACTATGGAAAATTACCCAGCATGTTTGCCAGTTATAAGGAGTATAAACACTAACATCATTTTAGACTAGAGAAAGTGCATAAGCGTACAAAACCTGTAAGTCACTAATGCTTTAAGATTAAGAACAATCAGTATAAACTTAATTTGGGTGGTATTCTTCTTATCTAGCTGTAAAGTGGGCATCTCTGTCTGATGTTGTTTCTCTCTTTTTTTTTTTTTTTCTTTTACAGGCAGAAATAGGGGTTTTTGGTTGGTTGGTTATTTTTAAGTTCAATTCAACAAATGTGGTTTGGATGTGTGCTTTAAAATGATATATTTTATGGTCTAGACGTGCATATTTTTCCCCAATAGCTGTAAAACTAGCCTGGGGTACTAACTCATACGTCAAAATCTATGTACGATCTGTGAATTCCTAGCAGCACTTTTTACAGAAAACAAATACATGGACTTGTTTAAGAAAATCTTTTTACCCACTCTCTTTTTCCCTGCAATGAAGAAGCTAATTAAATAAATATTGCTGAAGTATATTACACACTGGCCAATAATAACCCTTTAGACAATGCTGTTTGAAATCCAGACATCTGAAAGACCATTGCCCAGAAATCCTAGATGATTACGTATAACATGTGCATAGAGCAATTCTTTATCAGATTTACAAGCTCTGATGAATCTCAGTCAAACCATACTGACATGGTAATTATTCTGTGTATTCACAGTGTAATCAATGTATCTGATACAAGCCAGAATTACTATCATTGCATAGGTAAATTGTCCATTCACAGTGAGTCCTTCTGAAATATTGGGCTTCTACAACTTTTGCAAAGATGCGATCATTTTGAGTTTCCTGAAATCATTCCATGGGATTTGGTCCTTGATGGACAAAAGGCAATGTCTTTTCTTTACCTTTTGAAATTATATTTTATTATGTGCTTTACTCCAGATGTTAAGACACCCACACATGTACACTTTTCCAAGCTTTTCCAAGGATGAGTCAGAATTTGACAATGAAAAGATAAGAACCAGTCTGCAAGGAAAAAAAAAAAAATGTTGCAGCGAGCAAAATTTATGCTTTAATCAGCATCTCCTTCATCTGCTGTGATTCACACATTTTATTCTACAAAGTGCAGAGCAGTTTCACTGAGAAAGAAAATTACTGTTTTTCCGTAGTTGAAAAACACGTGGGGAAGCATTGCTGAAAAGTGTGCCTTCCTTTCCCCAGCTATTTCATGACACAAGAGAAACAAAGCAAAATAGAAGAAAAGAGTAAAAGAAACACTTATAAACTTCTCATCTTTCCTTTAGATAATAACAATTCTGTGCAGCCCTAACTCTGCTCCATGGACAATTTGTTGTGAATTGCACTGCTGTGGTATCTTACAATGTGCTCAAGGGAGTTAACAGGAAACAAAGTCTTCAGTTTGACATATGAAGTGACTTAAAGCAAGAACAGGAGACTCAGATAATATGGTTGGAGTTCTTTTTGTCATTGTTCTTTGGTTGTGTTCCCTCCCCCCCCCATTCAGTTAGTTTAGAGATTAATATGATATCAAATGAGACAAGATATGTTTATTTCTGTAGAGTTATGGGGTTCTTTTTCAGGACCTGCATAAAAGCAGAGCTTGCAACTGGTACAAATCTGTTAAATCTGTACAAAGTATAGAGAATAACAAAACATTAAGACTATTTCTTAGTAATGGTGACATTATTCACAAATATAAAATAAGGTTAGAAATATTCTGACTTTCTGTTTTCTACTGCTTGCAAATATACAATTCCTATATATAATTAATACCCTATTAGCATCAGTCTACTCCCTCTGACTTTGTTTAGCAGATTGAGGTCCATTATAGACAAACATAAGTTGAATATTGAAGTAATGAAGAAATATAATCTATGTGAGAAACTATACTTTTTTTTTTTTTAACAAACTGAAATCTGCTTTGAAAAAAAAAATCATCTAGAAATCATGCCTGTTCAGATCGACTCTGGAAGATTGACAGTATGATGGATTAGTATGTAGAAGATAATGAGGCTTTATCAATGCTATTTTAAGTGATAAAGCCCTGGGCTGTTAACCCAGAACTGTAGGTGGACTTGCTCTTGCCTTTAGAATGTTGCAGTTGAAGGAAGAAGGAGGAGTCAATGAAGCTTAATAAGCATAAATCCAAGAAGATGATAAGATAGTAATATAATGATAGTATCTATTACTGTTAATAATAATGACACTAATAATAACCCATACATCTCTTAAAGTGAAAAATGCTATACATGGCCTGAAGCTTTTCTTTGTAATTGTCAGCTAAGTAGGTTAAGACAGGTATTGAGCAAAGCCTGTTTGATCTTTCACAATTTCCATCCAAAAGGAGACTTACACATCCAGAATAATTACATAGGAACTAGGGTTAAGATTTGAAGACAATTTTGAAGTTACATTACAAATGAATAAAACCTTTATTTCTCATATCTAAGTGTGGAATAATAGTCTTTCCTATGATAATAATGAATTTGTTGTTAATATGAAAAATATTACTGAATGGTAGGAAAATTAAGTTAGTCAATACTCTACTGAAGTGGGCCAAAGCTGAGTTATTGTTCAACTGGAACATACAGAGTTCAAAGAAATAAAAAAGGAACAGGATAGATAAATATTTCTACCTTCCTTAACATGAGGTACTCCTTCAAAAGTAGACTTCAGAGCATGTTATAACTAACAAAACAGCCAAAAATGCTTTTCCCAAATACTGGTATTTGTTTTTTTCCATGTATTTTCATCCTTAGGAACATACAAGAGGCCCTGCGGTGCCACTAAACTCCCACAAAGCTTGTTGAGGTATTCAGCAATACTGAAGAAGAGGACAATATTCCATGCTATATTCAAGAAAAAACTGTGGTTGGAGAGGGAATTAACATATAAGAAATAAAGTGAAGAAGTTTTTTTCAAACAGTTGATTTAAACCCTGAGACAAGATGCCTGATATTAACACTGGTAAAATGAAAATTAGTTGAAATAAATTTTGATAAGCATGTAAAAGTCCACCAGTCTCCCTTGTATTTTATCTAAATGGTAACACTTTGAACAGATCATTTGAAAATGCTAGCACATTTTTAGCTTTCCTGAGCAACAACATTTATGTGAAGGTCACAAACACAATTTTAAACTATCTTTACTGCAAGTATTGCCAAAGTACAGAAATATCAAGAAACTTCTCACCATTTACTTTTGTGTTATATTAACCCACAGGGGCATAGTAAAGACTTAAACCACAGTTTTCTGTCCAATTTACTTTAAATCATAACTTGAGAAAGGAAAGATTAGCTGTGATTTCCAATTCTTTTCTGAACATGGACAGTGCATTTTGTGATACAGTGATGTGGAGAGAGGGTGGAAAAAGACTCTTCAAAGACTTAGCTTAGTGATGAAGGATTCTGAGTGGGTGTAGGATACATACACAAAGCACTTCCTCAGAGACATACCATGTCTGGGGATATGAAACACCACTGAGAGTCAGTACAGCCTTATGACCCATAGAATAATTCAGGAAAGGCATTGTAATGCTGATCGTCCTTCACAGTGGTTTGTTTCTGGTGGTCTCAAAGGTACCTTTGAGCTAATCAGTCCCTTCACTCTTCTGCTACATTTGCTTGTTCATTCATGCCTGTTAGAGGTGCAGCACTGAATCTCACATTTATGCTTACAAGGTCAACAGAATTGTTATCAGCCATACAGCCAGTTCGTTAAACACTTGTAAAATCTACTTCAGAATATAATTCAAGTTAGTTTCACTAAATACAAAAGACTGAGGGGAGTGGGGCATAAAAGAACTGGAAAGATAGTGTTATAAAAAATAATCCTCTGTCATGCTGCTTACAAGTGCATCTATCAGGTGTGGATGATTGCCTCTAAAAATGTAGAGACCTAACTGAGAATAAGGGTAGAGTTATATAAACTTGCATATTATATACTTAATTTATTTACTAGTTAAGAAATACATTTCAAATATTTTAAAATCTGATGCAGTTTCTTAAAGTCAGGAAAAACAACTTATTAATTTCTATATGTTTGTCTATATTTAACTGACACCCTTGAAAAGTCTTCTCATATCACAAAACACATCTAAGTAGAGTTGTGAAACATCTTCAGACTCTCTTCTTCTGTTTAAAAACATTGTCAGCCAAAATGTACATTCTTAACAAAAGTATTAGTTTTAGGAAGTTATGCAAAGTTAAATTTTATGGGGAACTTTAAATAAATCTACTTAAAATGTAATTTCTATGTAATATTAATAAACCAGGGAAAAAAAAGATCAAATTGCTTTTGTTAGATTTTGAAGAGATTCCTGAATAGAATGAACTGAAATAAAGGTCTCATTTCTGAGCCAAAACTTGCAGTTGACTTGGGTTACTGAAGGAGTTTAGCTTAGTTTCACTTGCAAAACTACATGGTCTTAGAACCTTTCCAAAGTACTATTTCCATTCTTAAAGAAGTATATTTCTAACTGAGTACTGTTTTAAGGACAATTTTTTTGCTACTTGAAGACTCAGAACAGCTTACTGGCATTATCTAATTAAAAGCTCCCAATTCTCTTGTGAGTTATAAGCATTAGTATTCTAATTTTACAGATTCAGATAGGGAGCACTAAACACTTTGCTTTTGCTCAGGGCCACTGACTCAGTCAAAGAATCAGAAGAATATTCAGAAGTTTCTGACCATGTTTTTCTTCATTCTAATAACATGCTGACTCAGATGAAAAGAAATGTAAGTTTTAAAAAATAAAACTGATTAATTTCTTTCCCTTTACTGAGGGAAGGAGTTATTTTAATTTTAATTTTATAGGATGTTCATAGGAAACTTGTTACTTATATGATTACTGTACGCATTTCCTCACAGTTTTGAATTTCAGCTTATTGTAAGTCTTCATCTTCAAGGGGAAGGGAAAGGTTAGCACATTAGAACAAAAAAAACCAAAACAAACAAAAAACCCCAATCAGTGAAACAAACAAACAAACAAAACCCCAAAAAATAAGTCTGAATTCTACATTACCAGTAGCCCCCTCTGTCTTCCACACTACTTATTGTTCTCTCTGAGATTTATACCTCTACATGCCCATGCCTGAAATACTGCACAGAACAGATGTCAGGGAAAAAAAAAAAAAAGAAAAGAAAAGAAGCAGGGAGTAACTATAGAATATGCATCCTTCTAGTGTGTGCTACTACCTCCACATGAAAATAAGAGACAGTGATAGATTATGGGAAAAGCAGTCCTGGCTTTGTTTTCAAACATGCTGGAAAACTTAAAATACTAGGAAGCTGGAAAGATATTCTTTATCAGGTTTTCCAGTTCCATTTTGCAGGTTGTATACTTCTGAGTAGTTTGAGCAAGTGTCCTGGTTTGAATTAAAACAGAACTAGTGCTGTTCAGTGATTTTACTTTTCAGCTCAGTCTCTTCAAACTGACTGCACTTTCTGAAGTTAACAGTATGGTTTTGCAGGCAGCATCTGCTTCTAGCAGTGCTAACATTCACTGTCTATAGTTACTACCAAGGACTGGTATGCAGAAAGGTTCTTGCTTCTACTTGCTCTTGAGCAGACCAAGGTCACAGCATCAGTGGTGATGTAACTACCATTGGGGGCCAGGACTGGGGGGGGGGGAAGGAATTGGATGCGATATTGGTTTTGTATATCTTTGTATATATTTCATTCTGTCATTATTATTTTCATTAAAGCTGTCCTAGTTTCCTTTTCTAATTGCTAACTCTCTCTCTCCCTTATTCCCTTTCTCCTAACCTTTGGTAAGGGAGAGGGTTTAATAGAGAGCATAGTGGCTGTCCCAGCCCTTAATCCTTGATAAAAGAAGGTCAAGGAAATATTCAATCTTTTGTTCAGGTTAGTAATAAATTAATTTAAACCAAAATCTTTATAACTAGGTCTTGTATGGCAAGACAGACCTACACAATTTTGATCTGACCAAAAATTGTTGAGATATGGCTTCACTCTAGAAGAAACAGCCTATTCAAAGAAAGAGAAACAAAAAAGCTAAAGCAAGGGTGTCTCCAGATCTAGAATGATCTTATACCTGCAGATGGCATTGTTGATCTTTCATAATTTTGCAGATTGCCTGAGTAACCTGATATGAAAATACACATCCTTAAACACAAACAGAGAGGCAGCTGGGCAAAGGTACTGATACATAGATTAAAATAAAGATCTACAAAACCAGTGATAATGGCTATAAAAAAAAAATTAACTGAAAATCTGATTGGCATATTAGTTAATTAAAACTAACAAGAAGGAAGAACTTAAGGTCACATTAGGGATTACTTTCTGCAACAACTTTTCTGGAGTATTTCACTGTGGGAGGAGGTTAACACCCAAATTATTCATAGTCAAATAATTGTATTTAATTTGTTGATGACTCAAGTTAATGAAGGACAGGGTGACACAACAAACTGATGAAGGCATAAATCAGGTAAATGAATGAGGCTCATATTTAAAGGTATATAGGGCTTTTATGACACTGTATACCTACTTAGTGAGTACAGCAGCAAACATAGAGATTAATCTAGCCCACTAATAGTTTGGTTAGGTCTAACCTTGATTACTCTACTTTTACAGGTCTATACTTAGGGAGGATTTGGATTACATTAAATAGTTTAAAACCTGCTATCTTCTGTATTTAACTAATGTGCTTTACTTAATATTAAAAATCCCAACTGGATCCAACTGTTCATTATTTTACAGCTTGATTCACCATTTTACACTGTAGAGGGTAGTTATAATTTGTTAAAAAATCAGAACAGTGATTGATATTCCATATACCTGTAAGTGACCGCATATCAAGAGAAAGGATGTGCTATAAAACATCTCTTATGCAGATTTTACTAAAATCTTCAAAGGTAGTAAATTGTGCTTTTTTTATAATATCCCCAAATTTAATTACTGTTTCTTGCAGCAACTATTGAAAGGAAAAAAAAAATATTTCCCTGTCTGACAGAAGGAACAAATTCCTGATTTGCATCTACTCTGGAAAGTACTGGTATGTTATGATTCAGGATGGCTTCTTTTTCCATATTTTATTGTGGACAACATACTTCTTTCTAGAACAGAGAGATAATTTCCCAGCTCAAAACTACTTTTGTGGTCTATGTTTCAAAAAGGTTTATATTAGTATTAAGAAGGAAGTTGATCATACATACTGGATATCCTTAAATAATAATCACTTAATCCTAATCAGACATAAGATTAAAACCAAGACTAAAAAGAAATTCATTAGACAGTTCACTACATTAATATAATTTCAAAATAGCAAATTTTGCAGTGATAGTAAGTGAATTTTAAGAAATAATTTTGAAGAAGAGTGATTTGAACAGTAAATTTTGAAGGGTTATCAGCCATTGGAAGTCTTTCAAAGATCCATTATTCTTACAGCTGTTGGCATATGCTACAGAACTTGCTGGATTTTACTTTTTAGGTAAAAAGGAGAAAATAACAAATCTACAACAAAGGAAAATTACCTGAATTAACTTATCAGTTGAAGGTAACTTTTCTGATGATTCAGCCATTTTCATAGGTACATAGCTGCTGAAGATGTAGATTAGTACTGTTGAAACTCCCTGCATGAGGTCCATTCCTGAATATATACATGAACTGCATACAGGTGTCATGAACTTTCAGAAAACTGTAGCAGTACTTCTAGTTCTCATTGTTTTCAGCTATTTCCTCCCTTTCCTCATCAAGAATTCTTTGTGAGAAGGGAAGCAGAAGTGCTATGCTGGAAATGTCACTGGTACACAGGTTGGGGTTTTTTGTTGTTGTTGCTGAGGGTATCTAATGGAACCTTATTGCTGTTAAAATATAATGAAGACATTCACCAGATTGTCCAGGTTCTACTAGTTGCCAGGTAGTAATAACCACTTATTGGTCTATACAGCCTGGTACTAGTGTAAGCGTGATTATGTAGAGTCTGTCTTTTAATTGGTCTTTATTATCTGCTTTAATTGGTCTTTATTATCTTGCTATCTGTTATAGTTATAACACTAAAATAAATCAAGCTGACAAAGTGAATAATGTTTTAGGTACATTTTGAGAGGATTTAGGCATATAAATAAACATCCTTGTTGGCACATATGTGAAAACTTAGAACACATAATTGCAGGTTGTAAACTGAAGAATACTGGCCTGGTAATCTGCATTGTACAATTTCTAGGAGATGGAATTGGAAGATAAGGTTAGGCTTCCACATATACCTTGAGATGACACAGTCACTCTTAAAAGAATCTGGAAAGAACTTAGCTGAATAACTTCATAGAATTTGAAGTACACATTAAAAATGCAGTACAGTACTTTGTGAATTCAATTCTGAAGTGTAGTAACAAAAGGGAGAGAGTGAAGAAATTAGAGCAGTTTAGATCGTATTACTTTTGTCACTTCAGTTAAAACAACAGCACATCTGCTGTGACTTTGTACATGAAAAAAGCTAAGTGCTGTATTGCTCAGCTGTGTAGGGAAGAAGTAGAGCTCTCATTTGAGAAGCAGATACTGTAATTTAAGAACATATGATGTCATTACTGAGGAAAGCAAGCAAAAAAATGCATGGTACAGAGGCTGCTGCTGGAAAAGAGAATGTATTGCTAGAATGCTACTCTAAAATAGAGGTCCATAAATAAGCAGATTTTCTTGATGTTTCTTCAGTGTACATTTGAGTTCATAATCTGTCATTTTTTGTAATCAAATAATATGAACATACACACCACTTTTCAATTAACCATCTGGGTATAGCCTATTGAACGTGAAGCTCAGCAAGGGTGTTACCCTATACTGCAAAGATGTATTGATGTCCACTGGAAGTCTCATTTAACAGACAAGTCCAAATAGGAAATTCCCACTGTTCTACTTAATGCTTTATCTCTTTAGTGTTAACAGGATCTTATTTTGTCCTAAAAGACTGCAAATAATAGATTGTCTTGCAAATAAGAAACATAACATAACAGGACTGACAATGAGGAATTAGAAATCCATTTTCAAAACTACATGTAAGAAAGCTTCAGCAGTGCAATTTTGAATGCCCCATTATTCATTATTTACATTTCTGTGTAAATCTTTCCAAGCATTTCAGGATTTCTGCAGTACCTGTCCACATAGTCTCAAAAAAAAAAAAAAAAAAAAGAAAGAAAGAAAAAGCTGTTTATCAGGGATATAGACTGTGTATGGCTGATTTCACATACTTCTTGAATGGGTTATATATTTTGGAGAAAACAGGTACAGAACGTGTTTTTCTGATGCCTTCACATTTGTGACATATGACATTTAATAACTTGACTGTAGTTCATCTTATCAAATGTGCAGCAAACCATGACATAACATCAAAACATGTAGCTGAAATTTAAAATACGTTCTTTGTTGGTTACAAGCTGGGAACAGACATTGAGTCCCCAACAGAGATACTTTTTTGTATTCACTATAGTACTTTTATGAATACTTTGTTTGGATTCTTTAAAAAATCAGAAGTGTTCTGTAGAATTGGTATGCCTTGTTTCACAAGGCAACAGACAACAGCAGTGTCAATATTTGCTAAGATTTCTTTTTAATACCGTGAATAATATGGAACAGCTGAAACCAAATATGAATTTTAAAGCTAAAATAGTCGGCTGGCCAGTGCATATTGTAAACAGTGACAGCCTTATGTTTATTTTTCAGTACTCTTTATTCTGGGCAAAATATAGCCAGGAAATTTTTTTTTTTTTTAAAAAAAAGCAAAACCAGAACCCACAAAAAATGAGTTGAGAAAAAAAATCACCTAACTTTATGACTGAAATAAATATGTAATTATTGGAAAAGGGTTTATTAGATACATCCTCTGATTACTGTGAAGAATTTTCTGTGTGTTCTAAACTTTATAATTGGCTTTTTTTTTTTTTTTTTTTTTTTTACTGAAACATCAGATATTACCTAGTGACACAAGATTCCAGGACTGAAAAACTATTGGTCTGGACTGATATAAAGATTACTGCATTCAGAACATTCTGAAGTTACATATTCAGAAATTGCAGTCCTCCTCCCCCCTCCCCCCCCCCGCTGCCTGGAGGAGAGAAAGTGATTTTGTAAATCTTAATCTTTCTTTTTCATTCCTTTGTCTCCTACTGTTTCTTAAACATTTTCCAGAGCTTTGGACTTATATCTGTCTTTATAAAGTAGTGCACAGTATTCTTTTTACCTGATGGCAATAATCTCATAAAACCTTTTCCATAGTTATGTCAGGATTCCTCAAATGAATGATATATGACTTTAAATATCAGTACATGATAGATTTCATATTCACAGGAAAAAAAAATGCTGTTCGCAAAACTTCTTTTAAGGCCTACTTCCCATAAAATAGTCTGTTTTCTAGTATAAATCACTCCTACATTCCATACAAATACCCTATGATACCCTTGATCTCCAGTGAAAGTGCACAATGTTTATGAAAAGATTTATCCGATCTCTGCTCATGCCTGATATGAATATTCAAGGTTACCTTCTATAATGAGCTTGGCACACATTAGTTGTCAAAATGTTATATTTACTAACTTGCTAGGATATGTTTTTCTCTGTTCTCTTTCTTCAAAGTTAGTAGCTCGATTCCCTCACATCCTGTTTTCTCAGTGCTGGCACCACAGCCCAATGTTTATTTAATTTGCCATAAATTCACAGAAGCTAAAGAAAGAGAAGATCTATTAGGTTATCTAGTCTGGCTCCCTGTCCATTCAGGATTGATCCTTATTGTTCATTCAGAAATGTTTTGATCAGTTTAGGATCAGTTAAAATGTTCCATGTGCTGTGGTTTCTGGCATTTATTACCTTTGGGAGCTTTTTTTTCTGCAGTCTGATAGATTTTTCTTTCAGGAAGTTTTATGAAATGTTCTTGGCTTCAAATTGGCATATTCCCTTTCACTGAAATGTGGTCTTAGTTTTCTCTCTAGCTTTAGCAATCCAAGTTTAAATCAAGTCAAAGACTCTGAGTCACCTCATTTCCATTTAAAGTCTCTGTTTCCTTTGAACATTTAATAGTCTGAATAACAAAGCCTAGATCCAAAGGCTTTCATTTTTTATTTTGTAATAGCATACTCTCCCATACTTTCTTGTATTGTCAGTTGCTCCATTTACATTTACAAATATACTGTCCTTTATTTTCATTGATTTTACAACCACTTTATCTCATATGCCCTCTGCAACAGTTTGAGTTACTCAGATTCACAGCTCCCAACTGGACTCTGATAGTAAGCACTTTTGCAGTCAGTCTTAAAAGGAAAAAATGGAGTTCAAAATTCCAGAAAGTGCTAATAGGACTTTCTAAAGGTCTTGTGCTGAGCACTCTTCAAAGGCTTTAAGTGATTAGTAAAGAAAGCTGGAAACATGGAGAATTTTTGACAACAGAATGTGTGATATTTGTCTTTTGAAAATGGTAATTTATTACAATCTCTAAAGATATTTCAGCCAGGCAATGTTAAACTGCAAATTACATCCACTGGGTGTAATTTGAAACGGACAATACAGTTATTCCTCAGGAAAGGTAAAGTGACCTTTATAAACTTAAGGACTGGGACAACAGAAACCTCATACAGTTTGAAAAGGGCAGGTGGGGAAGGCTTTGAGCATTATTTGGAATAGGCTATGAATCAACTAACTGAGTGCTACTACTGGTGGTAGTACTCAGGAGTGGGTTTGGTGCATGACAGGCTAAACATGAACCAACAGAGTGCTCTCTTTGTAAATAACACAAACCACAGACTATAGTACTTGGGGAGGGTTGGGCCCAGAAGACCTAGAGAAGTTATCGTCCTCCTTTAGTTATGTTAGTGAAGGTGCACCAGGAATAATGCACTCAGTTGTTTGCTTCCAACTGAAGAGAAATGGAAACTGGAAAGTATCCCATGGAGGGATACCAAGATATTCTAGAACCTAGAGTACATATCTGGTGGAGACAGGATGGGAGGGAAAGTCTTGTTTAGCCTGAGAGGAGGGAGTCTACAGACAGATCTAGTAGTTGCTTAAAATTACCTGAAGAATTCTCAGTAGCAGTCAAGAGGCAGTAACCACAAATTATTGCTTAGGACATTCCAAGTCGACATTATGAAAAAAATCTCATTACCAGGAAGGTAATGATCTAGAAATAGTTTTCCAGACAGACTGGAGTTTTTTAAGACTCATCTAGACAGAACTGTAGCTGTCCCAGTCTATCATTTGTAACATGTCTCTTTCCAGGACTTCCACACCATTTTCCCACTAACATTTTTGTGGTTCTGAGAAATTAAGAAATTTGCAATTCTGAGAAAATAAGAAATCACAATGCTGACAGAAACAAGCTGATTTTTCCTGAGCTTTTTGTTAGGAAAGTTTGTCAGTGTATTGTCAACACATTCCTGTCCTGACTTGTGTTTGTCCTTCTCCTGCCCTAAAGTATTGCCCTAAACTCACTATATTGCTAGAGTGATGGTCTGTCTTGGAGAGGAATGGATGTGAACTTGTTTGTGCTTGTTTGATGCACAGCGTTCATCAAAGCATTGCTGCCAACATGGACCCAAAATTAACCATGAACCTAATCTACCTATTCCTGATGGTAACTTTAGCTTTCCAGAGTCATAACTGGAAATAATAATAAATATTGTTAGTCAAAAGCAAACTCATTATAGAGTAAATTTTACTCACCAATATATTTTAAGGAACAGAACTTTGCTCCCTCAGACTTATCCACTTCTACTATGCCATTAATGGTAAAATTCCCATTACTTTCAGTGGTTTAGGATTAAGCTTTTAGAGGGATTCATTAAAAAGCAATAATAACAGAGGAAGAATAAGTCAACTTCCTAGTACATTTTGCCCTTTAAATAGCTCAGCCTCTGTTCTTTTTTAGCAATAAATGGTATTGGATTTTCTAAACATAACGTAACCCCAGATGCCAGTGCTATTTTCAAGAAAAGGAATTTGCATCTTTTAAAACAGTGAGAAAAGTAAGGAAAGTATATATGCTTTTCTCATTTGAAGTAGGCAAAAACTTGCACTGAGCACTACAAAACCAATAGCAAGATAGTGTCACAGAGTGGCAGAGAAGTCATATGATTAATTACACAGTATCTGACACTTATATTTAGAACCCAAATTCTAGAGAAGATTCTAGATTCTATGATGAATCTAGAGTAATTAAATGACAGTACTGATCTCCTCAGTGTCACACATAGCTGTGACATATTGAAGTAGATGTCTATTTGTTCAAGAGCAAAACAAATGCTTTGAGATTGATAAAGGATATTTTCTGTAGTAAGTTTGCAGATATTTAATATAATTTAGAGAAATTGATTACCTAAATTGCTAATCTCCCTGTTTAGTGGAAAGTGCATATCCCTGGTTTGCATCTGGAAATGTGTGTTATACAGTTGCATATCATGCTATATAATGAAATCATAGCTTTAGCAGGTAACATATTCTATAGAATCATAGAATCATAGAATTGTCAGGGTTGGAAGGGACCTTAAAGATCATCTAGTTCCAAATCCCCTGCCAATGGCAGGGACACAGCTCCCACTAGAGCAGGTTGCTCAGAGCTCCATCCAGCCTAGTCTTAAATATTATTTTCAATAACATCTTTTACCCTTCTTGAACTACTGCTGAACAGTTCGGAGAAGACAAACTGTGAGATATATTTTTTTACCCGTAAAATAAATGGATTTATAGTAAGGGGCTTAAATCAGCTCATAGCTGAAAATTTCAAGGGAATGGTTTCCCTTTTTTTTTTTTTCCTATAAATATTTTAAACTCCATCCTGAATATTCTGGAATTGGGAATATTATTAAAAAATAAATAACAAGTTAAAGCTATACACACATGTCAAGATAAATATTTCTGTAAAAAGATAGTGAAATTAAATAATTCCTGACATATTCCCTACAACAGCAGAATTCTCTGTAGACAGCTTTTAAACCTTGGTTCAAGGTTCCTCTCTACTCTCCTTTCCTCCTTAGAAATATATAGAATCATAGAATTGTCAGGGTTGGAAGGGACCTTAAAGATCATCTAGTTCCAAATCCCCTGCCAATGGCAGGGACACACCTCCCACTAGAGCAGCTTGCTCAGAGCTCCATCCAGCCTAGTCTTAAAAACCTCCAAGGATGGGGCCTCCACCACCTCTCTGGGCAACCTGTTCCAGTGTCTCACCACCCTCATGGT
>JAAGNO010031251.1:23668-44998 GCA_033439905.1 Ceryle rudis
AGAAGAGAAGAGAAGAGAAGAGAAGAGAAGAGAAGAGAAGAGAAGAGAAGAGAAGAGAAGAGAAGAGAAGAGAGAAGGCTCAGCAAGTATAAATTCCCGAAGGGAAGATGCAAAGAGGATAGAAGTATGGTCTTTTCAGTAGTGTCCAGTGAACAGTGCATCTGAATAGGAAAAGGTTTTTGCTATTAGGGTGGATGAGCACTTGCACAGGCTGTCCAGAGAGGTTGTGGAATCTCCCTCATTGGAGGCATTCAAAACTCATCTGGACTCTGTCCTTGGCAGCCAGCTCTAAGTGGTCCTATTTGAGGAGGGAACTTGGACCAGATGACCTCCAGAGGCCCCTTTCAAACTCAACCACTCTGTGATTCCATAACAGTGCAAGATTTTTTGATCTTTAACGATTAATACCAAAATGTGTTTGGGTTTTTTGGGGGGTTGAGGTGGGTTTTTTTTTGATGGGGTGAGCTCTGATAATTCTGGAACGAGCATTTTAAGACTGATTGCAATGCAACACTGAAGATAAAGAGATTTTTTTTTGGTAAAAAATACATCTTATGCATGCATAGAGGAAGTAAGCATTTGGGTTTGTTTTTCTCCTGGTGAGGAGATGTATTGAGCATACCATTTAGGGTGTGAGCTTCTGAAGAAAAGGCAAGTGATGACTCTCACAGGCAGAGAATGTAGGAATGATTCCATTTTGTAATGAATAATGCAGAAATCACCGATTTCTGTGAAAGAGGTAAGTCACTGACTTGGTTCTCTGCCTATTCTAACATCCTGGGAAAAGGGGATATGAAGTAGAAATCCATCCATACCCTTTGGTAGAAAAGAATGGTTAAAAAGAGGAACATCAAAAAGTAACATTCATTTTTTCTTAGAACCAGACAGTAGTAGATGTTCTGCTTGTTGTCATAGAATCAAAGCTGACTTTAAGTAATAGAAAACTATTATTTATTTTATCAAAATTCACTCTTCCAAACTGTATCCTGACATTTATATTTTAAAAGTTTGCCTTTCTTTATGTCTTTCACTCCTCATCAACTGAAAAGAAGCAAACATCATTTGTTCACCTGTGGCAAGAGATTAAAGCTTATGTTTGAGGATTTAGAATTATAGTCTTTGCTTTAGAGGAGATCATCACAGAGGAATTCCTATTATATATTAGGTCACATTTCATTATTCATGTATTTTACATAAATCAAAGATTATTTTATATCAGACACTTTTTTTAATAACACTTTTTTTTTTTTTTTTTCGCCCATCACTGCATTGGCCTCAACATAAAATCAATGACAACACTTAAAACTGAAGTTAATGCTTCAAATGATCTTTTTTGTCAGATCACTTTCCAATTTAGTCAGACTGATTTCTTCCCATATTCCTATTTTTGAAGCTACCTGCTCCAGAAATCTGCAAACTCTTCAAATTATAAACATTTCCAGTCTAGTTTACTGTAATTTTAATTCCTATTTTATGAGTTTTTGAGACTGCATTCTCAGCAAAAGTTATATGTTGCCTATATGATATCTGTAGTTTAGATTCTCAATGTGAAAAGTACCTTCCACTAGCTTTTAAATCAAAATTATGACCAGTGTCATATTCCTGGCAATCACAGCAATTCAATTATTTCCTGATAGCAGAATGACATATTGTCTTGACTATGTTTTTATTAAATACTTCAACTCTATAAATCCCAGCAATTTTTCATTCTTCTAAGTAACAATCCATAGCATGTCAAAAAGCTTTTAGTCTTTTGTTATAATAATAAACATACATATTGTTCAGTACTTTATACTTAATGATCTATATATAATGCCTTCCAACACCAAGATTTAAACTTGCTGCAGTATAATTGAGCTGCCTTGTATTACTTAAGCACTTTCATAATTTATTATCAATTGATATTCCAAACAACTATGTTTAATAATGTGACTTAAGGACTGCTGTGGTGAACTTCCTGGGCTGATTAGACCAGCAGCAAACAACAGTTTGACAGCAAAAGACTAAGAATTCTGCTTTCATGCATGGTGCATTTTTTTGTTAGCACTGAACCTAAAACCCAAACCGTTGCCACTTATCCATTAGGTCCTTTCACCTATGTGCTTTGCACATGAGCCATTATCTTCTCTGCCATCTGCTTTTTGAGTATGCAAAATGAAACCTAAATGAAATCAAATCCAGACTGTAGTTCAAAACAGGCATTTTAGAAAATATAGAAAATACTATTATAGTTGAGTATTAAGATTTGGTACCTCTAGGCATTGACCTAACACATTTTCTGTTTGATTGGGTTTTTTTTGGTGTCAGTTGTAAAAGAGACTCTGGCCATATGCTTCTAAAAGCAAGTAATGTTCTTATCTAATAGGCACTTTCTTCTCTAGAAGGCTCTCTCATTTCATGACTTATTGTATTTATATATGCATATTGTATTTAGCAGTGATTTATTCTCTATACTTTCTCCAGACATTTGATCTTTGTAATAACTCAGAGAAATGTTGCTTTTTAAATTTCTTACATTAATATTCAATAACAACCTACTTTTTTTTTTTTAATTTACTACTAAAATATTCACAACTTGTACTTGACAGTGAGGTTGTTTTAATCTGTTCATTTGTTCTGCTACTCCCACACTATTGTAATTCAACTCCCGTGAATTGTCAGCAGAAAACTATTTATCAGCTCTATATTGTTCACCATACCATCACAGGGTTCTTAAACAACAACAAATAAAATCACATTTCATTCAATTCTATAAGACTTCCATTGACTCTGAGATTGCAACAAAATTGATTTTATGGAGCTTTATATGCCTTTCTTTTTCCTCACTTTAACTACCATATGTTTTTATTTGTTCACTTTTAATCAACCTCACAGCACAATCTGAACAAGAAAAATACACATTTCAGTTTGACTGTTCACCTCCTACAGGCTGTTAATTAAGGTCTCCCTTCAATCTATTTTTTCCTGTATCTTTGCTATTTGGAAATGGAATATATGTAGGCATGCATTGTGCTGTCTATTTACTCACATAGTTAGATCATGAGGAAAGGAGAAAAGAAGAAGAAAATATTGAAATGGAGAGGAGAGCCTTAAGGAGTAAGCTGAAAGACAGAAAAAAGGACAAGGCACATACTGTCTAGAAAACATTGCATATGAGTCCTAAACCTCATTAATATGGTTTGTGCTACCATTACCTCTGTCAAAAAGAACATGAAGTTATAATTGACATATTTAATCAATGTTTCTGTGCATATTTACAAGAGAGGACACTAACAGTTTACTATTTGGCACTGATAATATGAATACTGTGTGTGTGGAAAAATGATTAATTGTGGAGATTCAAAAGTAGCAAATCTCTAGAATCAGGCAGCATTCAAGCCAAGTTGTTTAAAGAACATCAGAACCAACATCACTCACAAAGGAAAGAAATCCAATATGAAGGTCTCTAAAGGCTAAGAATGTGAAATGAGGAAGTAAAAGCAATACAGTAACTTCCAGCTACCAAAATATGAGCCTGATGCGTAGAAGCTAAGACTACATCCACATACAATGTCTGAAAGAAAGCTTATAAAAGAAAACAAAGAAACACTCAGATTGTAAATCTGTTGCTTTATAAGTAATGCATTTACAAAAAGGAAGACATCACTTGTATTCTACCTTCTTAATAGAGATCAGATGACTTGCCTTCTGGTGGAGACAGTATTAGTGTGCACAAAGAGACACTAAAATTTTCTGCAGACCTTCCATTCACAAAACCCAGGAAGACCTGAAAACTAGCCCTTAATAGTTCTTTCACATGATAGATATTTCAAGCTTTCTATCATGTAAGATCAAGATCTGTTATTTTTAGTTTTTCAATACCATTAAAAAAAAAAAAGCAACATATAAACTATTGTTTTTAAATTTCAAACCATTTGATGGAATTATTCCTCAAGGAAATCAGCCGCTGTTGCTATGCATCGCCATTTAATTTCAAATTCATAAATCTGTATTGATTTCCTGTGGCATATAATATTTGGGTAATAGCTCAAACAAAACCCATCTGGCACAATCAGCTGGGGATGAAGTTAGTGAATCAGACTGAAAACTTACAATATGCTGTGTCAGTAACAAAGTATCAGCTATTCAAGAGGCAATAATTAAAACCACAAAAGGAAAGATGATAAAATAAATATTTAAATTAGAGAAAACATTATAGAAGATGAATCAGCAAAACAAAGCATTCAAAGAGTTCATTCCATAAACAATAATAAACAATTAAGATTTATATTTGACAAAGAATAACATTTAATAATTAATAAACATATAACCTGACACTTGTTTTACATGGCCAAAGATGACATTCATTACATTATAGAAAGAAAGGAGAAATTGCATAGATTTTCTAACTTGTAATCTAAGTAGAAAGGAGAGTGTTGCAGATATCTGATATTCATGAAGTGCCTGCACTGGAAGGAATAATACCACATTTGCTTGTACTTTAATATTTGGTTCAACACTAAAAGCAGCAAAATAAAAATGCATCTAGGCCAGTTACAGAACCTTCTATTAGCACTCAGAAAAATACATTTCGAAAATATCACACCATGTGAACCTCTCTGGCTTCATTTGAAACATCAATGAATATATATTCATTAATTCCTAGGTAGTTTTTGGAAAAACTAAGTTAATTAGAATTCACCCATTAGTAAGTAATGAGTAAAGAAAATTAAAGCACTTTTTTTACCCTCTTCCAAACCAAGTGGCACACAACCAATTAATAGAGTAAGGCTGATAATAAAAGAAGGGTTGGTATGTTGTGGGTTTTGAAAGGTGTAGTTAGTGGTATCAAACAACCGCAGACATTCAGATCAGTCTTCTGAGCTGGACCAGAGTTCTATGAGGTTACAGAGGGAAAAAAAGAACTATATGCAAAATAACATATACATTACAATACATTAATATATAACAAGTTTGGGTTGGTTGTTTTTTGTTTTCTTTTTTCTGAATAGATTATGAAACATCATCTAGCAGTGAATATATAGAGGATGGGACATTTCAAAAGCAATTACTTGAGCTGTCTTAAACAGTTTGTACAGGACATAGTCTATCTGCATGACATATCTGCCTGGTGATTACAATGGGAGTTCATATTTATTTGACTTAACATAAACAAAATTAAAATTAGAGACAATGATTCATGCTTCTGCACTCCACGTATCTTACCATGTCTTCACTGAAGTTAGTAATTCCATGTCTAGGTATCACGAACAGATTTCCCAGGGAGGTTGTGGAGTCTCCTTCTTGGGATACTTTCAAAACCTTCCTGGATGCTTTCCTGTGTGTCATGCCCTAGGTCATCCTGCTTTGGTGGTGGGGTGGGTTGGACTTGATGATCTCTAGAGGTCTATGATTCTATGTTCAAGTAAGAGAAGGATATGACTACCTTAGAACCATAGCTTTTAATACTGTAATAGCTTGAGGTATTAGTAAATTAAGCTATCTACTGGCACAGTATTCTTGTGTTCTTGTCTTATCCTTCACTTTCAATTAATCTTTTAGATTACCCATATGCTAAAAGAAAAATTGTCCAACCTAGTAGCCAAATTAAATTTATTACTGCATTTTTTCAAAACAAATCCAACAAATTGGTATTCAAATCTTTTGTTAAAGAAAAAAAAAAAAATAGTACTGCATTGAAACATTTAAATTGGAAAATCATATTTAAGTACCAATTTCAGCATCATGGCTGCAGACTGGGTCATCATCCTCTGTTCCATCGGGCTATACACTACTTTCTTGAAGGTCTGAAAAATAAAATGGAAGCATTAGAGCACTTTCATTCTAAATTCATTGTGCAAATCAGGAGCCATACCATTTACAATCTCTAAAAAGTCAGGTCAATTATAAATGAATAACAACAGTAAGATAAGAGTGGATAAAACTTCTATTTAAGCAAAGGGAGCTTTTCTACTGACTAGCAGAATTAAGATTTCACTCAGTAGAAAGATTCCAGACACTGAAACTTAGTATGAGATCTCCTGATGTCCTGATCTTTTGTTATAAAATAGCTATACAAAATGCAAACCAGAGCCTCAACCCTGGAGGATGCATATGTAGGAAGAAACTTTTGTCTGTTCAAAGATCTATTGATTTTCCCTGATGCAATGTTTCATTTAAAAAATATTTATATGGAAAAGTACAGAAAATATTTTCTTCAGTTTAAATTTAAAGCTGCAATCCTGAGAACATACAGAGAAATACATGTAAGTTATTAAAATCAATGTGCTAGTTCTCATTTATTGTATTTTAAATATATATCCTTGCTTCAGAATATTACTATAGAAATGAATGTAAACTCAAGGGTTTGTTTCCTCCACATAATTTAGTAGTATTATTGAAATGTATAAAGTCTTTCTGAACAAGCTGGTATATCCACATAGAGTATTCTGCAGCACTGCTGAAGTAGCTACTTCCATTTCTTGGACTGATTTGTTTGAAACTTTTTAGTACTTCTTTATGGTTCTTCAGTGGACAGATACCAAACACACCCCAAAAGGTGTATTTTGCTAAATAATATTGTGTCTAATCTTTGTGCATGGTTTTTTTTTTTTGAATATATGTTCTAAAGCTACAGTTGACTGTATTGTTTGAGCATATAATTTGCAGATATATTTCATCATCTTTATTCACACTGCAGCTTGCATTTTTTTTTTTTTTTTTTTTTTTTTTTGCTTTAGGACACATCTTCATGTAGAGAATTGACATCAGAGTTATGCAGTTAAAAATAAAAATGTCAAAGACTCTGTTTAATATGCTTGCATATTAAAGTGATATTAAAGCCCAGACAAGTACAGGCATTGATATGTGTTTAGTATATCTTCATGTTTTGGGTGAGGATGTAACCTAGAAAGGGATCCCACTACTGGGGCTGAAAAGCTCTTCTGGACTCACCATTCCCATTTAACAAGAGAACTGCTGAAACAAGAGAGCAATGAAATCTCTGTATCCTAACATGTAGAGTGATCAGCTGTGAAAAGGAAACATACTTTCTGTTTATGTGTCCCACTTGACAGGCTAAAAGAGTTAGGGTTGTTCAGCCTGGAGAAGAGGAGGCTCTGGGGACACCTTATAATGACCTTCCAGTACCTGAAAGGGGCCTATAAGAAAGCAGGGGAGGGTCTATTCACAAGGGTTTGTAGTGACAGGACAAGGGGTAATGGCTTTAAGATAGCAAAGGGTAGATTTAGGTTAGACATTAGGAAAAAGTTCTTTAATATGAGGGTAGAATAGGTTGTAATCACTGGACTAGGTTGCCCAGAGAGGTGGTGGAGGCCTCATCCCTGGAGACGTTCAAGGTCAGGCTTGATGAGGCTCTGAGCAGCCTGACCTAATCAGAGATGTCCCTGCATATTGCAGGGGAGGCTGGATTAGATGACCATTAGCGATCCCTTCCAACCTAATGCACTATATGATTCTGTGATTTAGCTACAGCTCTGAATTAGGTACCTGATTTTTTAAGGGCAAAATTAATAACTTTCGTATTTACTGTATTCATTTATTTTACTATTAGTTGCTTTATTTATTTTTTTTTATTATTTGCAATTACTTTTTTATGGCTTGCAATGACAGCTGAATAGTGCCACCTTCCCTTCCAGTTTACAAAGGGCTTCCCATGCCGAGCTTTGGTGATGCTCAGGAAGATACCTGTAAAGCCAGGCATACATGTACAGAGGGAGACAAAATCAGAACCTACATGGGTAAAGTCATTCAGGTGTAAAAGCAGAGTACTTAATCTCTTTAACTTTGTATATGTACAGCACCAGACTTTTTCTCAAATGTAGTTCAGCACCTCTGTTAGACAGAAGTAAAAGAATGATACTGTGATCTTCCAACCTCTTCCATATTCTTGTGGAAAGAGTATAATGGTCACAGACTGCAGCCATCATTTTGAGGCCTTTGAGGTGAAAGTGAACAACTGGTAATATTACTGTATTACTGTTGAACTTGGTGTGAAGTGTTAATGGTAACATGCCAGTAATGCTCTTAATTTTTTAGAATTTTTTTTTTTTTTTTTAATGTAGAAGGATTATATTTCATACATTCAAAATTACATTAAAAAAATTAAAAATATTTTGAAAGGCAAATTGTTTGCTATGACAATTCTGGACCTTGGGAAGGACAAGTATTTCCTTGGACAAGGAAATTCTGAGATCCATTACCTTGGTGAGCTGCAAAGGACTGTATTTTCTTTTGCCAAGGACAAGGCAAAGCTACTATGTACTTGGCATCTCTTAACTTTCCTTTTCTGGATTGTATGTGGACTTGCCTCAATATATTATAGCAAATGACACCTGAGGCTGACGTATGGGATTCATAACATTAGCAAAGGGAAATACATATGTGAAGAGAGAATAAAACCATAATGCACTAAGCATAATATATATATATAAAAGCATAAAGAATTTAAAGCCACATTATTGTATTTCACTATTCTTTCATACATAAAGACTATTTTTTATTTTAATTTCTCCTGTTAGCTCACTTAACATTTCCTTCAAGAGATGGGCAGCTGGAAGCTACCAAGGTGAGATATTAAACATGTTTGAAAATATGATTTTGTATCAGTAGTATACTATTCAGTTCCCCTTTTGCTGACCTTAATGAGTTATAAGACATGGCAATAGGATAAAGTCCAAAATTCTACAGATCCATATCGGTATTTTTCGGTTTTGGGTCTATGTCACATTTTTTAGAGAAAATAATTTTCTTGCTTCCTGTTTCCCTTACTGTCATAGAGTATGGTTGTTCAGGGGTTTGTGTCAGATAAAGAGATTTCTCTGCCACCGGCTTCTCTCTGCGGACTAGGCTAATTAAATAAAATGGAATAGAGATTTCAACCCTAATAAATCTGACTCTGTATTAAGAGACTGTGTCACTCTTGTAGCTCTTTCAATAAAGCCAAGAGGGATTGATCTTAAAGACTTTTTAATCATTGTGCATGACATAGGAAATATTTTTTCAATCCTACTGAATCAAACTGATTGCTTAAATGTGAAAATCTACATCGTTGTATTAACTGGCATGGGTTGGTTTATTAGTGGAAAAGACAGTTGACAGACTATCACATAAATTTTGTTGTTTTTTTTTACGTAGCGTCACAAGACAGACTGATTTTCACTGCTGTAATATTCAATAGATCATGAAATATAATCACATTATGTAACACAGAAAGTGGTGCCACAAAAATAATGCACACTGATTTTCTTCCTGATGATGCCATTCAAATCATGCTTGCATCCTTCATGTGAATTTTACTTTTTATTTTTAGTGCTGATTAGATTCACATTACATCATATTTAACTTCCATTTGATAAGGAAAAGCAAAACTATGCCACATGCTAATGAAACTACACACAGCTCCATGAACTCATATGCATATGCTTATCTTTCAGCATCTAAATATCTTTAAAATTTTAATGATATAACCATATTAAATGTATTCCTAGATCAATATTTTCAGAATTAGGGACTGATTCTATACTTTTTTCTTACTGTATTCATTATAAGACACTGTATCTGGCAAAAAGCAATGAACATAATTCTATGTTCATTTTGTTTCTTATTAAGATTGATCATCAGCACACTGTGAGTGATCCTTAATATAGGTCTTTTCAAGATTTTAGTCCTTTAAAATCTGCAGAACTGAAGTCAAAATTATAATTCTGCACAAGGTAAAGTTATCTTTCAAGACTGCAAACCAAAGTACTGAGGGTTTTTCTTTTTATTTTCTTCTATTTTCTTTTTCTTTCTTTCTTTTTTTTTTCTTTCTTTTTTTTTTTTTTTCTTTTAATCCATCAGGCTTTGCTCCACGTGCCTGCAAGCTATAGTAGCAAGAAGGTTGGAATGATATTCACCGCTGAACTGATGTTATTAACAGTTCTTCTCTTATCCTGTAAGTCACTTGTTATAGAGGACATAGTTGTAAATCTAGTGAGGATCCTTCAGACACTAAGTCAAAGGTTAAAACAGGCTATAGGAAATAAATAGCTAAACTTTTCCTATGGGAGTTTTCTATGCACAGTGTGTTGGTGAGATACTAGTTTCCACAGCAACCACAGATTCAATATCAGAGCGTAAGCCTCCTACATTATGCTGTATTATCTGCGATTCCTTATGCCTAGCTAGTGTAATTGTATGGCCTCCTCACCTGTTACAATACTGATTATATTTTTCACTTCCACTTATTTACTTTAAATTTGGACTCCTAACATATCTTATAAGCCATAAGAACTGTTAAAATTATGTAAGTGATTGTAATGTACACATCAGAAAAACATATTCATGACCTTGGCAATTTCAGGAACTATTGTCTTTACATGAGAATTAATTGATTTTGAAAAATTTCTACAAAATGCTGGTTTATAAATAACGGGGAGAGGAGCTGGGAAAGTTTTCATCTTCTTTCCTTAGTTCTTTTTTTACTTTTCCACACATAAGAAATTCTATCTGTGGTACTAGAGAAATGATTTGTTCTACTAATACACCCTCACCTATTTCTCCACCAGGGTATGGGAGGGTAGGCACTTAAAAGAAACTTTAGAAGAAGAGATTTCTGTGAATTACATTATTTATATAATTAAAACTATGAAGATCTTTAAAACAATTTCTTATTTGAAGCAATATATAGTCCCAGCGCCTGCATATAAATTTGTATAATGTATCAGAGGCATACCAGAGGCAGAAAAGCAGACAAATGCCTTTGTCTTTCCCAGCACTGTTGGCCCCTCAGGCCTTGTGAACAAAAATCCAGGTCAATAAAAACACAGACCCACTGTCAGTGAAGGAACTGTTGGTTTGTGAAGCTTGTGACCTTGACCCTTAGAAACTGATAAACCCAGATATTATCCACCCAACAGTGTTAAGGGAGCTGGCTGATGTCATTGTGAAGTTGCTCTCCAGTAAAGTCTGTGTCTGGGAAAAGCCAGCATGGATTCACCAAGGGCAAATTATGTTGACAAACCTGAGCACCTTCTGTAGTCAGTTTGTAGCCATTGCCCCTCATCCTATCACTACAAGCCCTTGTAAAAAGTCCCTCCCCAGCTTTCTTGTAGCCCCCCTTCAGGTACTGGAAGGCCACAATAAGGTCTTCCTGGAGCCTTCTCCAGGCTGAACAACCGCAGCTCTCTCAGCTTTCTTCATAACAGAGACGTTCCATCTTTCTCATAATTTTTATGGGCCTCCTCTGGACCTACTCCAAGAGGTCCATGTCCCTTCTGTACTGGGGGCTCCAGAGCTACCAGAGATCATTGTAATTTCAAACTTACTATGGAAAAAATAGCTCATAATTAATTTGTTCTGTTACATTCTAGTCATTCTGAAGTAAAAGGAGAATTGCCTAACAAAAAAAATCCTTTCATAACTTCTTTTTTAAGGTTTTACACAACGTGTCTTAAATCGAGCACTGGAACAGGCTGTCCAGGGAAGTGGTTGAGTCACCATCCCTGGAGGTATTTAAAAGATGTGTAGACGTGGCACTTAGCAACGTTGTTTAATAGTAGACTTGGTAGTTTTAGGTTAGTGTTTGGATTTGTGACCTTAAACAGTCTTTTCCAAATTAAATAACAAATATATGAGAAAATTTAAGAGGAATTGTATATTTTAAACTGAAGGAAAAAACTTTGTATGTTGATACAATCTTTCAGAGCTAGAAAAGTTAAAATAGAAATTAAAGCTTTAACCAACAAATTTATCTTAAACACATAATTCAAATAAAATTATTACTTTTCTGTAGTGAATGTTGGGAACTTAAGTCTTATAAATTTCAGCACTTTCTGAAGTGGAGTGTTAATGTAGAAAAAAAAAAAATTCCGTGCTTTTCCTTCAGGTTTTGGTTGTGATATATAAGCTTGTCTAAAATAATTAAATATTTATCAAGACAGAAAGAATGACACTGTATCCTGATGATTAGTGTATTCATCTAAGATAATCAAGCTCCATTCCCTTTTGCAGTTAAAAACTTTACACAAAATGGAATAGATGAAAGAGAAGGGACTGTCAAAGAGTTACCACCAACACATAGTCTAATGGATATGACAGTCTTTGGGTGTGTGTGGGAACTTGGCTTAACAACCTGTCATAAACTGACTAGGGAAGAAACAGAAAATAGGGTTTTCAGTGTACTCAGTGATTTTCCTAGCTATGTATTAAAAATAAAAGGAAGTAGTGAAGAATAAAAGCCCCTGAACCACCAAAGCCAAAATCCTTTTATGTGCTTTGAGACACGATTTAAAAGTCATACTTAATAAAACAGATCAGATAAAACCTTGGAAAAAATACAAGAGCTTCAACTTATGCCTTCTACCAGAGCTGAGGGGCTTTTAAGTTTGGGAATATTTTAAAATATTTAGGAAAGGGAAAGGGGAAGGAGAAGGGGAAGGGGAAAAGAAAAGGGGAAGGGAAGGGGGAAGGGAAGAATGAGAAATCTATAGGAGATCACGGACTTGAAACAACCATGAAGACACTAATTTTACAGATGCTACTTCAAAGAATGGCAATTGGTCAAATAAAAATTCCTCTCAAAAGAATAAGGATATATTCAGAAAAAGTAGGGCTTTGGCAGCAAATTTTATAGAAAAGCAGAACACATCACAGGAATAAATATTTATGTAATTTGTCTGTGAATACTTTGTGAATTTCTGCACCATACTATGGATGAAACAAATCCAGGTTTGAGAACCAAAGATGGAATAGAGACTTTTGAAGAAAACAAGTGTTTAAGCGTAAGTGTACAGAGGCATCAAAATCTGAGAAATGAAATGATCTTTCATTAAAGGAAATTGCCTTAAGACAAAATACAAGTAATTTTTGTTACTTCTAGATCTAAACTTGTTCAGCTGTGTATCACAGAATAACAGAATATCTTTGGTTGGAAGAGACCTTCAAGATCATCTAGTCCAACCTTTGACCCAACACTGCAAGCTCACCACTAAACCATGTCCCTGAGCATCAGGTCCACACACCATTTAAATGCTTCCAGGGATGGCAACTCCACCACTGGCTGCCTTGGGCAGACCATTACAGTGTTTGATAACCCTTTCAGTGAAGAAATGTTTCCTAATATCCAACCTAAACCTCCCCTGGCACAGCTTGCATCCATTCACTCTGGTCCTGTCCCATGTCACCAGGGAGAAGAGACTGTCCCCCTCCTTGGTCCAACCTCCTTTCAGGTAGTTGTAGAGAGCGATAAGGTCTCTCAGCCTCCTCTTCTCCAGACTAAACAACCCCAGCTCCCTCAGCCATTCCTCATAGGACTTGTGCTCTAAGCCCTTCATGAGCTTCGTTGCCCTTTTCTGGACACGTTCCAGCACCTCAATGTCCTTCTTATAGTGAGATAAAAGAACACAATATTCAAGATGTGGCCTCACCAGTGCTGAGTGGGGATGATCACTTCGCTATTCCTGCTGACCACAGTGTTTCTAATACAAGCCAGGATGCCATTAGCCTTCTTGGTCACCTGTGAGCACTGCAACTATTAACCAACTGCAACTATTGATCAATACCAACCACACATTTCTAAGTCTATAGCTTACCATGGGGTTGTTATGACCCAAGTGCAGGACCGGGCACTTGGACTTGTTGAACCCTATGCAATTAACTTTAGCCCACTGATCTAACCTGTCTAGGTCCTGCTAGTAAAGCTTTCCTACCCTCTAGCAGATCAACACACCCACCTAGTTTGGTGTCATCTGCATATTTACTGAGGGTACACTCAATTCCCTCTTCCAGATCATTAATAAAGACATTGAGGAGAACATGCCCCAGTACTGCATCTCAGGGAACATCACTTGTGACCGGCTGCCAGACAGATTTAGCTCCGTTCACTACTACTCTTAAACTACTACAGATGTGTTGTAGTATTCTTAACTTATATTTTAACAAAATAATTAATTACTGGGGTCAATATTATTAAATTTGGGGCAAAACATTGAGTTTCAGATGAGACTAAAATATAAACAAATATGTAACTCATCTACACAAGCTCAGTATTTTTGCAAGATAAAAAACTTTAAGTTGAATATATTTTGTATGCAGTATTCTATAACATATGTCCATATGTATTATTATCTTCTATATCTTGGGGTTTTTTCATTGAATAATAATGAAATGAAATTTTACTATTAACATGCCTCTAAGTCCTCTGTCCTTGAGAAGTTATATACACAAAGCTAACTCCTGTGGGATTTACCCTCAAAAATCTAGCTAATGATAAAATTTGTCTATGATTAGTCACATTGTCTTTATTTGTTATTTGTAGGTGAATTTTAATGCATTTTGATCTATCTCTTATTAAACATCTTTCCTTTTTAGAACCTGTTCAGAATAGTGCTGCAAACCTTCAGGTAAAAAGTGAATTTTTTTCTTATTTTTATTTTGTCAAGCTCAGCTGTAACTTAAAAGCTGATGTCCTATTTCTAAACATACACAAAGAACTGCAGATAACATCTGAACAAAATAAAATGCTAAGCAATATGCCTACATAATGGTCATTGTCTCATACAGTATTTAAATTAAATTTTCTTTTATGATCAAAATTTAAGTGGCAGGTATGTTTTGTGTTCATATCATGGGGATGATCAGCTGGTCATGCCCATCCACTTTTGAACAGTTCTGTGTGCACTACAAAATCTGAGCCAGGCAGTGTGGGGTGCATGCATTCTGACTAAGATAAGCCAAGTGGAACAAAACTTCTTTTTTTTCAAAGTCTTTTAGAACTGGTAAAGATTTAATCAGTTCATATCGATTATATGGCACTGTGTCGTGCTTCTTAATGACTAAGTCTGGTAGATTTTCACTTTATGAATCAAAGCAAAGAACTATAAAATAAAAAAAAAAAACCCACACCTTTTTATTTTTCTTTACATGGATTTTATGTTTTGAGAATACAGTAAAGTATATTACTTTGGAGATAGGAGAACAGAAAAATCAATTAAATTTATAATTATCCATTAGCAATCAAATGAAAACTATCATCAGTACGAAGCAACATAGAATCCCAAATGTATTGAGAAATCCTAACAGTTACTGAACATTTAATTTGTGCCTACAGTTCCATTTATTTTACCTAGAACAGTAGCTACTTAACAGGCAGCTAAAACTTGCTAGGATTTATCTCCTACATAAGATTTATATTTTTACTTTTGACAAATTGGCAAGAATATAGGCACTGGTATTGCTGAAAGGCTTCTAGTCTGAAGTCTCCTGTGACAGAACTGGATTGCAAATGTTAACTATCTGTTCTGAAATGCTATGCTATCAACAAATACAAGAATTGTGGAAAGTAAATCAGTAAGTTCTCTTAGGATTACTTTTCCCCCACTTCTGGAGCTACTGGCATATTGTTCCACGATCAGATAAAACAGAAATTCAGTCAGTAATGCACAAGTGATTTCATATATGGCTTCTAGGTATCCCAAATTATTTAGTTATAGATAGTAGTCGCCCTCTCAGATGGACTTGAAATCTCGAATGAAAGATATGATTCTGAAGTCTGGGAGTATTGATATTTATATATTGGATTTATGTTTTCATATGGAGAATTATATTCTGCCCCTTACCTTCCTTACTCAGTTCCCTCTACACTGATTTATTTTGAAGGTCAGCCTTGGAATAGGAATTTCAGACTCCTTAGATGAGATAGAGAAATTCTTGAGAGGACTTCTTTATACATTTCAGAAAAATTTACACTGTTCAAAGTATGGGATGTTCAAAGGTCTTTTCTGTAGAATGTTTCTCATCTGGGAAAATCCCAAGGAACTGTAAAGACAGCTGAGTTAAATCCCCCCCCATGTTCCCATAATATCTAATACAATGGACATGTAGTATTATCCAGAAATCTCTTGCAGTTGCTGTGGAGTGGTCCAAACCATACAGACACAGATCACTTTTCAAAGATTAGTAAAGAACTGACACTTTCCCTGTTTCATCTGCTCTCAATATCATGTTCATAGAATCATCAGGGTTGGAAAGGACATCTAGGAACATTGAGTCCAACCTTCATCCTAACATCTGTCTATCCAATAGACCATAGCTTCAAGTGCTACATCCACTTATATCATCTTATTATCTGTTTCTCTTTCTGCAGGAATATCATTAAAAGAATAAAATTTAGTCTACAATTAATGTTCTGTAATATTTCCATTGATCATTTTTTGTACAAGTATATTTAATATGCTATCAAAAGGATGTCTAGCAACACATACATCTAAAAATTAACTTGTATAATGATCTTCCTTTCATTTAGGCTTTTTGTGAACAAGTTACTGTGCACATGGCCTGGCCTTATTTAACAGTATCTCCATGAAAAGAGGCAAGGTTCCAGCTAACTTTGGAAAAAAAGAACTAGGGAGATATCTAAAGTTTATCATGGGGTTTCATCCCTGTAAAAAGCAATGGAGTGTACTTAAGCAGACCCAGTGAGGGAGTATTTTGTGTAGAGTATGTAGAGCTACAGGAGATGGAGTAAACAGGGGAAAAGCGATTCTGTACACTCCAGTGTAGCACTGAATGAAACAGAATAAAAATGGTAAAGGTTGAGATATACATATGCATGAATATGCAGATGATGTGCAGTGAATTCTTTAAGCAAATTCAGACAAACAAGAGGAAACCAGCTGCTGCTACATCATCCCTGAAGTATTTCTTTGGAGAGTAGCCTCCCTCTATCCATGTACTAAATTCTGAGTGCTTCCCAGTGGTTTTTACATTTTTGGCCTCTTAAAAAATTTTATAGCAGAAACCTGCTCAGTATTTTGTAGATAGTTGTTTCATGAAACATGTATTCTGTTTCATTTGGTCATGTCACATTTGTTTAACAGGATTTATTTTACATTAGGGCAGTATTTAAGTAGGCTACAAACTGAAGATCTATCCAAGTAGCAACAGATGTTCTAGGCAATGACCAAATATATCTTAGCATAACTCCACTGAACACCAGAAAAAATCAAGAGGGATATATTTGGCACTTTACATGAAGTCAGTAAAGGACTCATGTAGGATTTACTTAAGAAGCCCTGTTCTGTTTGTTTTGAAATAAGCTTTGCATGTAAATGCACGTTACTTCAGTTGTTTCTTACAGTTTTGAAAGTCTAGCATTAAAATAAGAATTAAGCACACAGCTTTTTTTTTAATATTGTGCTGATATAGAAGTTCTTCAAGTGATTTATTTAAAAAAACTCAGAGCGTCTAAAGAAATTAACAAAAGAGTTACTGTCACTAGATCTGCAAAGGGGTTAGTGTCTGTATATGTTTGTAATAAAAAAGGAGGAACTCTGTTCTCTCAAACCCTGATTGGCCAAGTTCTGACAGTATCAATCAGCTGGATGCCTGTCCATTTTGAGGACTCTCTCTTGATGCATAGAGGCCTGGTACCCTCTGTAACAGAACAGTGAAACCTTGAATTCAGCAAATGAAAGATCCAAGTGTTCAATCCAACACTGAGAAGAGCCCTCTGGATCAAAGGAGAAATGAATTTGCATCTTCAAGATAGAAGATCTAGCCAGCACTGAGAACAACAGAATGCTCTCAATTTATTGCACCAGTGTGGTAATTAAACAGTCTCTGGACCTGGGAATGAGAATATACAGGGGTTGTCACATCTGCTTGAGATGGAAACATTTCCATTTCCATGATTAATAAAAGTCTAGCTATTTTTTTATTTACTATCAGAAAGTAATTTAACCACTCTACTTCAGAATGTCTCTTCTACAAATCAAGAACAAATTATTGTTCCACGCAAATTAATAAAACTGCAATTACCATAATTATGTCTTACACAGTTTGGCATTAGCTATTGGTGGAAGCTATCTGCAAGCCTTCCACCTGCAACTATTTTGTGCACTGAATGATAGCAGAAGTCACTGAAGAGTTCAAAGAATCTTGTGTGAAGTAGTCAATTTTTGTGATGAAAAGAAAAGCATTTTTGTCCTGAGGAATTCCAGTTAAATCCTTTCAGTAGCACAGCATCAACAAAGGAATTACATAAATCCAAAGAGATTGCTAAAAGTTAGTGCAAAATGAGTATTTTCAAAGCTTAATGATGTGTTGGTGAGTGAAAATGTGAGGAGACTAAAATGTTCTGAAGATATTAAAAAAAATGTACATGCACCTTGTTAGATCTGAGAATGTCTGGTGGGGATAGGTTATGGGACAAGATTCAAGTGAAAAAGTGTCAAGAAAGATAAACCTACTAAAGGGATGCATTACTGGACCCTGGTCACTAGTTCAAGGGAGCTAATGAGTGACATCAAGATTGGAGGCAGGCTGGGCTGCAGTGATCACACACTGGTGAGTTCACAGTTCTGAGGGATATGGGTTAGGAAGAAAGTACAGTCAGGATCCTGAATTTTAAGAAAGCAAACATCTAGCTCTTCAAGGAGTTAGTCAATAGGACCCCCTTGGGAAACAGTCCTTAGGGACAAGGGAGCAGAACAGACCTGGTAGATCTTTAAGGTTGCTTGCCATAGAGTGCGAGAGCTCTTGATACCCAGGTGTAAGCAAGCAGGCACAGAAGGCAAGAGACTGGTGTGGATGAGTTGAGACCTTCTGGTCAAATTAAAGGGCAAGAAGAAAATGTGCAGGCAGTGGAAGTAGGGACAGGTATCCTCAGAAGAGTATAAGGACACTGCCTGCTTGTGTAGGGATGGGGTCAGGAAGGCCAAGGCACAGATGGAGCTGAACTTGTCAAGAGAAACAAACAATAAGGACTTCTACAGATATGTCAGCCAGAAAAGGAAGATCAAAGAAAGTGTACTCCTCCTGAGGAACATGATTGACAATTTGGTAACAAGGGACAAGGAGAAGGCTGAGGTACTCAACAACTTCTTTGCCTCAGTCTTCAATACTAACCTCTCTTCCCACATCTAGCAAGTTGATGGACCACAAGATGGGGACTAGGGGGGCAAAGTTCCTCCCAGTGTAAGAGAAGATCAGTTCTGAGACCTCCTGAGGAGCCTGTATGTACATAAATCTGTGAGACCTGATGAGATGCATCCTAGAGTCCTGAGGGAATTGGCTGATGTAGTTGCAAAGCCACTCTCTATGATATTTGAAAAATTCTGGCAGTCAGGTGAAGTCCCTGGTGACTGGAAAAAAGGTAAACATTTCACCCATTTTATAAAAGGGTAAAAAGGAGGATCCTGGGAACTACTGACCTGTCAGCCTCATCTCGGGGTCTGGTAAGATCATGGAACAGATCCTGCTAGAAATTCTGCTAAAGCACATGAAGGACAGGAGGTGATTCAAGACAGCCAACATGGCTTCACCAAGAGCAAGTCAACATCTTTCTCTCTAAATTGAAAAGATATCGATTTGATGGGTGGACTATTTGGTGCATAAGGAATTGGTTGGATGGTTGCATCCAGAGTATTGGTGAATGTCCAGATGGAGATCAGTGACAGGTGGTGTCCCTCAGGGGTCCATATTAGGACTAGTGCTGTTTAATATCTTCATCAATGACATAGACAGTGGGATTGAGTGTGCCCTCAGCAAGTTTGCAGATGACACCAAGCTGAGTGGTACAGCTGACAGACCAGAGGGATGGAAAGTCATTCAGATGGACCTGGACAAGCTCAGCAAGTGGGCCTGCGTGAACCCCATGAGATTTGACAAGGTCAAGTGCAGGGCCCTGCATCTGGGTTGGGGAAACTGCTACCAATACAGGCTGAGGGGCAAGAAGAACAGCCCTAAGGAGAGGGACTTGAGAGTACTGGTGGATGAAAAGCCGAACATAAGCCAACAATGTGCGTTCACAGCCCAGAAAGCCAGCTGCATCCTGGGAGGCATCAAAAGCAGCATGGCCAGCAGGTTGAGTGAGGTGATTCTGCCCCTCTACTCCACTCTGCTGAGACCCCACCTGGAGTACTGCATCCAGCTCTGGAGTCCTCAACATAGGGAAAACATGGACCTGTTGATCGGAAGGATGGAATGTCTCTGCTATGAAGAAAGGCTGAGAGAGCTGGAGTTTTTCAACCTGAAGAACAGCCTTTATTGCAGCCTTTCAGTACCTAAAGGGAGTTTATAAGAAAGATGGGGACAGTCTTTTCAGTTGAAGATATCCTTGTGCATTGCAAGGGGATTGGACTAGATGAGCTTTGAGGGTCTTTTGCAACCCAAACCATTTTATGATTCTATAATAGTATCAGAAGAGGAACTGGAAGAACAGAATTATAAAATAGGGGAAAAGTTATAGTGAAGACCTCCTCATCATTGGAGTCACTTAAATGACTGAAGAGTGATCAATGCATTCAAAAGCATTTGGAACTGTCCTGCTTTGGCAGCAAGGTTGAGTTGACTGAATACCACTGGTCATTCAATTTCTTGAAGGATTTTCATGCTTTTTTCATCATCTTGTCCTTTCTCCCTCTTCCTTCCTCTCTCTCTTCCTATCTCCCCTTTCTTCTTTCCTCTCCTCCTTTTCATATCCTTCTTTCTCCCTCTTCCTCTTTTCCTTTCTCTTTCCCACTCCCTCTGTCCATTCTTCTCCTTCCCCTCTCTCCCCTTGTCTCCTTCTCTCTTATCTCTATAATTACCTTTTCAAACAGACCATCACTGATTCTGCCTTGTTCCTTCTCCTGGTCCAGACACTGACAAACAACTACCCAAGTTCCTTGTCCTTTTAAAGAATGTAGGTTTTGTTGGTTGTGTTCGGTTTGGGTTTCTTCATCTTCATTTGCTACACTGGGAGCTCAAAGATCATAGCTATCCAGAGTCTTTATTAGATAGTCTCATCAGCAGAAACATATGATGGTCAGAAAATACAGTTTACTTTGTGGCCAAATTTAGAATCAGCTGCTCAAATTCAGGCCTTGCTTAGTTCTGACTGGATTGAAAGAGTACCTTTGCACTGATTATATAGCATTTTGCCTCTAGAAATTAAGCATCACTTTAGGAGCTGATCAAAGAGTCAGTAGGGAAGACAGCAACTTGAACAGGATGTTGATGATTCTCTCATCTTATATTAAATAAATTGAATGTAGATAACCTACAGTATTAAAATGCTAAATTCTTTGTAACACGCTGGTTTCCTAGCAAGTGATTGATGACTTGGTGTCTGAAGAAATCTATTAAATCTCTACACTCTTGGACACAAACTCACTGTACTGGGAAAAGACTACCAAAAAAACCTGAGGTAATATTCCTTTTTCTCTTATCTTGCCTATATTTTGATGGTTACTTCTTAAATATCAAGATAAATGTGATATAAATTGAACTAGCTATTTGTTCCACAACATTCTTTTATACCAATTGTGGACTGGCAGGTTACAAAATATTTATTAATATACACATTTATAT
>JAAGNO010031252.1:0-15127 GCA_033439905.1 Ceryle rudis
TATAAATAATCGATTGCCTTTAACTGATAAGGTTGTTACAGATGAAACCTAAATGAGTATACCTCATAAGAAAACCTATGTGTTTTACCCATATCAATACCACAATAGTCGTGAATAGTATTTATCATATCAGCACAATATACTATGTATACAGTTATGCAACAAAAATGCATTTGCCCTGGAAAAGTTCTTTTTCACATGAAAATTGTTACAAAGAGGAAACCTAGTCACTAAATTAAACATTTTAAGACAAAGAAGTATAGAAAACTGTTGAGATATTTTTTATTTTGAAACTTTTATACCTGTTTCTATATTTTGACTGGTTTAAACTCAGTTTTGTTTTAAACTCTATAATGGAGAAAACGGGTGTTACTTTAGGGCAATTTAAGTCATTATCAAAATCCCATTTATTTATCAGAAAACAGGATAATAACTAAAGAAATACATATATTTCTCTTATGCTTATATATTATTTCCATAGTAGGTTAGTGAGAGCATTAGGCATCTTTCCTTGATGTTTTCTCACAATATATCAACATGTTCTAGTTATACTCTAGTATGCTTAAAGGCCAGAAGTCCTGTGATGATTTTATTGTATTTATTGAACCTCAATTAACTACAGGATTAAAAAAAAATAGGTGTAGCCTTTGTACAAATGTAAAAATACACAATCTGAATAAATATTTTCAGTAGCTGAATGTTTGTGTTAATCTTTTCAACCAAGGTATAAAGTATGCAAAATATGTTATTTTGACTTTGTACAGCACAATATTTTCCCGATGTTGTATTTTCATGAAAAATTAGTATTTTTTACAGTGTGTGGTGTTTTGTTTTTTTTTATTCTGCATCAATAGTTATCATGATTTCATGTATCATCCTGGATCCCAAGAGATACGACTGTTTAGAACAGTTAATGATCTGTTTTATAATTATTCATAAATTAATACTGTGTATGTTGTCATACTGCAATAAATTTAGATACTCAGAAGCTAGGAGGGCCATATGTTTGGGTTTTCTACTTAGAGGTGCATCCTGGTGAAATTTCTTGCATTTGCTCATTTATCTCAGAGTTCTGATTTTATAGGTAGATCAGATACAGTGCATTTAGCCTTGTTTCAGTGTATGCTCATTTCAGTCTTCAGTCTGGTCTCCACACCTTCATCACTTTCCTTCTCTTGAGTCTGCAGCAAGGATGGCTCCCTGAGTGTAAAAAGAGATGTAGCACAGCTTTAACACATGTATACATGTAGTGAGTGAGTCTGGGCACTGAGCACATGCAATCAACTGTGAGTTCACAGGAATAAATTGCACATGCATGGAATCAGAAGCAGAGATTCAAGTTGCGCTGCAAACTTGATGTGTAAAAACTCAACACAGAAAACACTGGAGACTGTACTTGGTGGTTTAGCAAGAGTTTGGATCTTCTGAAAAAGGAGCAGCTTGGGAAGATGAATAGGAGTGTAAATTAAGACAGCAGAGTTTGATTGCTATCATGAAGCTTCCACTGCCTGACTACTTCCAGTATGGTCTTTTGGGGGGCACACAAACAAAGCATAGTATCTGTTCCCAACACTCTGTCTCCACAAACTTCTGTCACAAATATGCTTCACTAGTATTTGCATATTTTATTTTATTTTATTTTTTGATCCCAGAAGTATACTAATGCTGATAAATATACTAGATGCAATCACTGCATACCAAGGACAAAACTGTGTAAGTGTGCTAATTAGAAATCCAAGATATTCTGAGTGCTTCACTTCTGAAGTAAGATTTTTCTCCCCACAGAATTAGTGCTATTATTCAGTTAAGTAGAAGAGAGATTTATTTGGACCGAGGTAGATAAAAAAACCTTTAAACTTTTAATGTCTTCATAACAAATGTACTGAAAGTGGTTTTAATGTACTGCATGAATTGCATACTGAGTTTAAGGAGATATAGTGAGGTTTTGATTCAAGCTACAAAGAAAGAACAAAGAAATTGTTTAAAAATTCAATTAATATAATCTCATATCTATACCTCTACCATTGTGTTATATTATGTTACAGAAAATAAACAATGTAGATTATGAAATATGAGTCTCTGGTTCATACCATGCAAAGTATTAAATTTCATGAATATAAGCATAGGTATCTTGAGAAAAAAAAAAAAGTTAACACAAATATTAAGGAATGTTTTGTTACTGGGAGATGATTTTTGTCTTACTTCCTCATTCTATCATTGTACAGGATGAAATATCCTAATACTTACTTTATTATTCTAGTTTGACATACAATGTTTGTTAAGCTTATAATTAGTCTTCGTTTTGCTCTGAAAACTATCGCACAGTAAACTGACTAAAATTCACTTCCATTTTTATTTTTTCCCAAAATGAAGAGAAAATGTTTAATCTGTGATGCTAGAGAACAGCCTCCATATAGTTTGAATGTAACCAGTATTTTAGTTTGACAGTTCTTCATATGTTCACTGTATGGGGGTTTTTTATATGTTTTATCACTTTATTTCTTCTAGTCATTTTGTAATGGTAAGATTGAAGTCATGGGTCAGCTCTGTAAAGATATGTAGATCCAAGGAATGTAAGGATATCTGGTTTCTGAGACTATTTGATGAGTAGTTTACTCAATAATAAACAGAAACAAGAGACAGGAAAAGTAATAAGTAAATACTCAAGCCCTAACAATTAGAAGATAACAGGAACTATAAGAAACATGGGAACTCTGAACTACTGATGGATGAGTCACTGACAGTTACCAAAGTGTCACCTTGGAGAAGCTTAACCATAACTTTGCAACTGATAGGAAGGGAGAAACAACATTACCATGTGACTCATGGGAATGAATACACTTTTTATGGGATATTTGAAGGGCCTAGTGGGATTATAAAAAATTTGGTAGGGGATGGTTTTTACAGGACTGTGAAATGTGCAGAGCTAGTGTATGGTGCTTAGGAGAAGGGTCAGAAGTAGATAAATGGAGCAAGAAATTTGGATCAGGGATTAACAAGCATGGGAAAAAGGAGAATGGGTGGGGAATAAACCATAACATTCAAGTAGGATGCTGATCAGTATGTCTGTGAAGCCAAGCCCTGTGCCTTACCATCATAGTGATATTAAACTTGTAAATTTCATAAAACTGAACTCTATTCCTATTTTCTATGTGATTTAGCTCTTTATTCTGTATGTGGGTATGTGTGTGATTCACTAATGAACCTCAGGGTGAACTAGCTGGTATGTAGGAGATCAGCCCTGAGCCTGGAGACTGATACTGTATAGAAGAGACATTGGATCTGGACATGTATTCTAAATGGGTGGATCTAGGTGAAAAACTTTGAATATGAAAGTTCTTAGATAGCATTATTCACAAGGTTGCTTTATGTATTTCAGATAGTTTGTGGAAATTTCAAGAGAAACCTGATGATAATTGTGCTATAATAAAAGGATATAATTATGTATTATCATTCAGCATATAACTAACTCCAGAATCCTATAAAAACATTTTACATATGTTTTTTTCTTTGAGTACATTCAGAAATACAGTCAAGGGTTTGTAGGCACTCTGTGGCAGGTTAGCTCTGGCTGACTGCCAAACTCATCCGAAGCTCACTCCTTCCCTGCCCCAATGGGGTTAGAAGAGACAAAAGAATGGGAAGAAAAGATGTAAGAAAGCTTATGGGCATGGATAAAGAGAGGGAGAGTATTTACCAACTATTGTTGCTTTCTAGAATTTCTTGAGCAACAGAGGCCACCCCAGCAGGATCCTCCCCTGCCCCGCCCCCCCAACACCTTGCTGCATGTAGCCAATAAAAATTCGTATTTTAGATTAGGTAAATATGAATATCATTCCTGAAATTGAATTGGATGCCTTATGAATAGGAATAACTGAATGTGTAACATATTTAAGGAAAGATGTAACCTTTTAACCAAGAAATATTTTAGAACTGTCTAACATACCTTACATAGCACTGCATGATGTATAGAGGCATTTCAACTACAAATTAATATTTAAAAGATTTATTCCAGTTTCAAACTTAAAAGTTAATTCTCGTGTAAAATAGTCATATTTCAAAATATAATTTTGTAAAGTAGTATGTGATTTTAGCCATAGAGAAAAAATTGGTTTTACATGCTCATACTTCAAAGTTTCCAGTTAAAAAGGCATATAGGTACACTCTTATTTCTCAGAAGAGGCTGATTGCTGTTATCTTTCCTCTAGTACCTTGAGACAAAATCAAAACAAGAGAGATGCTCAGCATATACCACGCCAAGTTCACCCTTCCCACAAAAGGTATTCACATTACTGGTTACCTCATATAAAAAATAAAATACTGTGCTGTCATGTGACAGATGAAAGTATTTTGATGCCAGAGATAAAGTAGTTTCAAAGTCCTTTGTGACTGATTAAGTAGGCAGTAGGTCTTTTTGAACTAATCAAAAAAGAAGGGACAAAGAAAGCATTTGTTTCCCAAAGGTAAGCGCCTACCTGTAGCTCCAAATGGGGCCCATGAGATTATAGCTCCAAGTACAAAGCACTCTTCGGGATTTAGTTGCCTAACTATTCACAGAAAATGAAAGGCTGGTTCAGTCCATTTCCTTAAAAAAAAAAAAAAAAAAGACAGCATGAAAGGATTTAAGCTAAGAATTAGTGTGCCTGTGTAGTAACGGAGAAATCTGTTTCCTGTGTCTCACCAGCCTACAGCTCACCCCATCTGGCACAGTGCCATGGCTGCCCACACACATGGACACGTCCTCTGGGCTTCTCTTTAAATACTTCTTTTGCCACTGCACTGTCAAGAGTGGAGACCCTGTGAGGATACAGCCAGGCTTAATTTACCTCTGGCATTGTAAAAGACTTGAACTTTTTTTTCTGGTTTCTATTGCAGAAGAACACACTTCTGACAAAAGGCCATGTGTATGGCCTGTTATGACAATAGGCCAATTCACCTTGCAAGGTGAATACTTCCAGTACTAGTGTAAATTTTTAGAGACATTTTGGAATATTTGTACTTTTAATATGCAAGAAGTTAATTAGTTTTCTCATCTATTTCTAATGAAAACATCAAACATAGGTTGTTAGATTTTATTTTTGCTTTATCTACAAAGGGGTATAAATCCAAAAATTATGTGTAGTTGTCAAATTATAGCAAAAAGGTAAAGTTCCTAAACTGTTATTTTATGAACCTACTTTTAAAAATCACTGTCTTTCTTTGGTGATAGAGAGTAATAGTATAGAGACATTCATTCAGTGTAAATTATCTTTAACACTCATCGATAGTCCTTGAAAAAATGACAAAGTTAAGCACAGCTTTGAAAGCAGTTAGTATGATAAAAACATAAGATTTGCACAGCTGGTAGAACAATGTGTTTTCTGAAGCAGGGACAGCCTGTGAAATATAGAGAAAGAACCTGGAATTTCCTTTTCATTAATTAGTAATTGTTTTATATCTTAAACTGGGAAGATGAAAAGTGTATCTTCTGTATTTTATTTACATGTTTGCACCCACTCAAATGATGCCATTATTAAAATAAGCATTCATATCTCTAATATTAAAAAACAGTAAGCAACTAAAGGTGAGGACCTTCTCTTTCCATTTACCTATAAAGTGTGATTCTCACTTATGACATATCATAAATAAATGATGATTTTTATGTTAAATATTGATATTTTCAGTTATTTGTTCAAAACCATGAGTAGTACACGTGACAGGAGGTTTTTACTTTCCTTAAGGGACTGACTGCTGGGATGCATTAACCTTGACATTCGCTTGTCTAATTATTTGCTGGAAATGTACACACGCAATCCAAAAATTTTTGTTCAGGTTTTAATCAGTAGATTTTTTACATATTTCAACCTAAAATTTACAAGTTTTTAGTTTCTTAGCTGACATGTTTGATACAGTATGTCACCCCAGTTTGCAATGATGTGATAAAGTATGCAAAGGACTAAGATAGGAGATAGTACAATGATTCTTTCCATTCCAAACAATGGTATGATCTTGGGCGATATCTAAAGTTATACGTGCAAATTTTATGAATTGGTTTTGAATCTCATTATTACTGTGAATTTGAACATAAAATATCAATTATATATACTTTTAAATTGTGCAGAAAATATGTAAAATCTCATGTCTAAATATAATCTTTCAAAGGTGAGTAAAGAAAAATAATCACAGTAGTGTAACATAATTGTATACTACCCTTTTCAGTCTAAGTACTTCATAGCTGTGTACATTTAACACTGATGAAACTTATGTGTTAATAAAAGAATAGGCAATAAGAAGATTCATAGAATGCCTATTAATCCAGTGGAAGGTAACTTGAGATCTTTACAGGCAAGGCAAATTTTAAGATCTGTCATAGAAATAACATTTATTTCCTTTTTGTGACATCTGTAAGAAAATAAATTATAATAAAGATATTAAATACAATGAGTATAATAAAACACAGGAAAAAATAGTTTCTATTAAAAGAAAAATTAATGGGAAATAAAAATTTCTGTTTATATTTTTGTTTGTTTTTAGTGGCTGCCATTAGTTAAGCTGGAGTGTCATCTACATTCCTTGAAAATACTACTGCAAATATGCAGTTACTTAGGGGTTTTTTTTGGTTTGTGGTTTTTGTTCTTGTTTGTTTTGTTTTGTTCTTTCTTCGTATTTGTTAGGTCTTATGCATTAGAGTATTTAGGAATAATATGTGCTCTTTCAAGATACATACTGGCTTAAGCCAAGACTCCACCTTGTTACAAAGCCACATCCAATGCAGAACTTTCCACTTGTACTCAATTTACTGCACATCTATGTTATCCCATGTGCTCAGAGACCAACATACAATGCTCACTGTATAAAATTCTCCAAGCTAAGAAATTGTGCTCTAGTCCTACTGAAGTCAATGACTTCAATGATTGATTCAGTGGCTGATTACTGAGGACCCTTTTAAAATATAAGACAAATGCGATGTATATGTATTTTTTAAATTCTGTTAAACATTGTGAACAATCATTTATATAAATTTGTTTCATTTTATGCAAAAACCACAGTGAATCATAAATACAGATTTGCCACATATTAACTTTAACTGAAGTTGGAAAACCTTGAAGGAGCATCCTCCTGGCAGTACTATAGTACACTATATATTTCACAGGCAAATATTTATCTACAAATAGAAGTTCTCAGGAGAAAATCTGATAAGTGATAGTTTTCAGCATTTAACCCTATTTCAAGAAAGGTTGTCCCTTCCCCTCCTCTTTAGTTTTCCATAAATACATTTGAATATAAAATATTAATTTTTAAAGGTTTTGACAAATGGGTCTCCTTTTATCTTGCAGTTTTCTTTAGATACAGCATAACTGCCATGTTCAGATGGCACAAAGAAGTAATGCATAACTGGAAAATTGTGTGACTACATCAGAGATAACAAGTTGATCCTTAAAAAAGGACAAAAATCTGAATGCATGAACTTTATAAATTGGACATTGCTCAAAGATGGATACATCACAGTATAAGTACTATACTAATTTTCTCTTTATAGCATTAAATTGTGTATTGCCATCTCTTTATGACAATATAATTTGTCAATTCTTTCATTTCAGCAATATCATAGTATTTACTGTTACACTTATTTTTTCATGAGCAAGAAGCACAACCAGGAAAATAATATATTTGTAGTCCAATGTGAATTTTAAGGTTCAAGCTATTAATTATTCTAGTTTGTTATCATTATTTATTTATTAAATCACATATAATTATTAAGTAGCTAATATATAGCTATAATAAATGATACATGTAGAACAAACTGTGAAGTCATTTATCATTTATTAGACCTAGTGAGTCAATAACCTTGGGTAAAGTAAAAAAAAATGTAGAATAGTATGATAGCAACAGTTTTACTTACATTAAAGAGCTACATACTTTTTAAGGATTTAGACACTTCATGACATTTTGCGCAACGTATATATTCCTTAATTCCACTGTTTTGTGTAAAACAGTTCTCTGAATCACAGTTTCTTATTCAAACTTTTAAACACTACTGAGATCTTCAGCATCTACTTACCTGCAGTTCTGAAATAATCTGGAGTCAGTCTTGCTGCCAAGACTGTTCATGCATTTTATATTAGTAGTCACTGAAAAAAAATAAAACAACCAACAAACCAACAGAAATGACACTGGGACTCCCCAGACTAATGAATATGTTACTATTTTAAATAAAAAGTGAAACAGTTTCAGCAGGACAGATTTGCTTTTACTTACAGAGTAGAAAATTAATAAGGAGAAAATAGAGAAAATGCTAATAGTAATGGCAGTTGAAGTAAAAAAGTGACAGCTAAAAAAAATATGCCCAGTCAAGCTAAGAGATAGACTACTGGGAGAAGAACAACTCATAAAAGCATGTATTAAATTGCAAGTATGTGGTACAACAAAATGGAGGAGTTTGAAATAATCAGTCATTGTAGGGCTAACAGAAACATGAACATCACAGTTAGCAAAACATCATGCCTGAAAAATAATATGTTGTGTCCAGAAATAAAAGATATAAATAAGCACAACAGTGTATTGTAATGAAATATGAATGAATAACATAGATAAAACATAATACATTTGAATCAGAATTGGTCTGAGTCAGTGTGATGAGTTGACCTTGTCTGGCTGCCAGATGCCCACCAAACTCCTCTATCACTGCCACCCCTCAGTAGGACAAGGAGGAAGAAAATAAGATTAAAACACCCCTCATAGGTGGAGATAAGGGTCCCATGGGTGGAGAAAAAGTTCTGGTTGACAGCTGGCTGAATATGAGCCAGCAGTGTGCCCAGGTTGCCAAGAAGGCCAATAGCATCCTGCCTTGTATCAGAAACAGTGTGGCCACCAGGACTGAGGAGTTCTAGTGATCCAGGATATGGAGAAGACTGAGGTACTCAATTCAAATCCATCTCCTTTGCTAGTATTTGTCTTCCTATTTACTGACAGATGATTTTTTTTAAAAAAAATTTTAAATATGTTGGATGTTTTTAATAAGAAGGCTTACAAACCTATGAGTTAACATTTAAACCTTATATTTTAAAAATTGTATGATGTTTAAAATTATCTACCTATGACAGTTTATCTGCGTATCTATATATAAATATGAAACCACAATATCTGTTCAAAGTGATCCTTAAGTGTTTTTTTTGTTGTTGTTCTTAAGACTATCCTGGGAAGAATATTGGGGGGGTGGGGGGAACACAAGAACAATGAAAAAACCCAGTTATAGTTTGTGACAGAAGGCAAAGATCAAATAGAACTTGGATTCATGATTCTAAAGGCACTTACTCAGAATGCAATTACTGTGCTGTATTTCTGACAAGGCTGACAAGAATGCTGTAGTTTAATTATTAGAATACTTTTCCTATATATACCAGGTATTCTATTTCTTCCACTTAGATACCATATTTATTCAATATCCTTAATTTTCACACCTTGGAATATAGCCAAAAAGTGAGATTTCAAAAAATATATTATTACTGTATTACAGGGTGGGTTTTTTTCCTAGTAAACAAGGCCTAAAATAAGCTAACCTGCAATATTATCAAGTATGCCTAAAGCCTATGTCATTAAGATTTGTTACAGAACAATTGTTTAGCTGTGTAAAGCAAGACATAAAACAACTCAGTGGCTTCAAAGAAAAAAAAAATCACAACAAAACAAAAACCCAACAACATAAAAAAAACCCCAAACCCACAAAAAACCTCACCCAAAACAAATTAAAAAAAATCACTCAGTATCAGATGATCACATCCTTAAACATTAGGAGTGTCGAACAATCAGCATCAGCAAGTGTTCATTGTTTTCAAGACAGAAGTATTACTCACAAATTCCAGAAATTAGAAGCTATAATTTTGGATAAAAAGAGATGATGGTAAGGTGTTAAGAAACATATAATACCTAGGTCTTGTTAAGAAACATAATATCTAGGTCTTTTAACAGCCTTTTTTCCTTACAGTTTTTTAATTGGATTTGCATATTTATTGGAGACCAGCAAAATTAAGTGAACACTAGACATACAAGTTCATGTTTGGCTATATTGGAACATACAGTTCTAATTGGAACTTGCTTCATTCAGTACTAGTAGTGAACTGTCTTCCTTGTTATTAGCTATTCTTCTAATATTTCCTGAAAATCTCAAAATGTATATGTATCTCTTCAAGTCACTAAAAATACATGTACACACTTTAGACTTAATTTTGCTCTCTACCGAAGGGTTTCCGTTGTTGCTTCATTTTCCCTTCAAATAATATTATTCATTATTAAAAAAATCTAGTGTAATTAAGCAAAATATGAAAACTATAGTAAATAATTTTCCAAGACAAGCTCTTAATATTGTCTTCCACACTTCAGTAAGAAACCAGTTAATTTGAAGAAAAAAGTGCAGAGATAACAAGTGAGTCCGTCTGGACATACATTGAGGATGCTGGTGGAACACTGCAGTAAACACTGAGGTTTTAATGGCATCTGCCTGTGTACTTCTCCATGCAGAGAACTAGAAATCTTGAAGAGTCTGGGAGACAGCACTTTCAAAGCTAACAAGATGCTGAAACAGCTAAGAACACAGCATGCATAAACAGAAGTATTCTTGCACAATTCTGTGCTGTTTGCCGAATACACAAGCAGTTTACCTTTCTACATAGTTTAATAAGTTTAATAGTTTAATATTGCTAAAGATTGAAGAAAATTCTCCAAAAGAGTAATTCGAGATTTAAAATTATGTATACAGTGACAAACGAGAACAAAAAAATAAGGAGAAAGACTTCTCCATATGTGGAAAAAGCTAAATCCCCTCTAATTTTGTGAGTGAGGCATGAAGTAGTTCTGGTTTCTAGCCTGTAAACAATAGAGACAAAGTACTGAAATGCTGCCAATGCTCCATATAAGGTTTCAGCCTCTGAGATCTCATTTGTCCCTCATGAAAATCCATGCAAAATGTTTCTTTGAAAAATACTTTGACAATTTCTAATGTCATATTCAGAAACAAAGCTATTATTTTCTAGCTAGATATAATTTACAACCTGAATTTGTGAACACAAGACAGTTAGCAAAAATGGGACAACATGCTTTTTGTAGTGACTTTGTACTTGGGAAAGAAAAAAATATATACAGAGTTCCAACATGCATAATATCTACAGTTCATTCCACAAGATCTGGATCCATTTTTACAAATGGATGAGGTATTTCTAGAGTTAATAAAAATATCACATTTCCAGTCACTAGAAGGAAATAAAAGTGGTCACAGAGTGAGAAGATGCCTGGGGTCAGCTACAACAGGTTCCTCAGGGCTGTGTCCAGTCATACTTTTAAGACTTCAGATACAGAGACTCAGCAAACTCTCTGGGCAATGTCTTACTGTGTTTGGCCATCTTCACAGTAAAAAAGAGTTGGGCTTATCCCCTTATTTTTAAAAGGAATTTCCTATACATCCATTTGACCCTATTTGTTCTTTTTCTTTCACTGGGTACCAGTGAGAAGGGCCTGGCTCTGTTGTTCTTACTCCGACCCACCATATATTTTTTAACATGTTGATTGTATTCCCCTGAGCCTTCTCTTTTCCAGGCTGAGTGGCTCTCATTGCCTTTCCTCATGTGACAGATGCTCCAGTCCCTTGATCATATCTACACAAAGTACAGAAGTTCAAACTACAAAAAGATGAAATTTGAAAATTCACATGTCAAATATACGACTTGTTTAGCACATTGTCACAGATTAATTTCAATCGATGTGGTTCTACCTGGATCTTTGGCCATCATGGAACATAATCTAATAATAAAGCTTGATATGAAGCAAGCTGGTTTTCTGTGTTACGAGAGTTAGTACGTTGCATACTTACAGGTCTGGCAGCACAGTTACCCTGGACTGTCACAATGGACAGGAAACAACAATGTTTAGTGCCAAACATGAAGCTACCAATGCTACTGAATAACATTTAAATTTTGTATATCCTGAAAAGTCTTTCCAGTGTAACTCTGAAGCCTTTATGTAACTGCTAAAGCAGTGTAACTGCTAAAGTATGAATTATATATTAGACAGTTTCATTAGTTATGTTCTGAAGTAAAACAACCGTTTGAGAAGAAATATGGGAAATTCATATAGCATGTTTAATCTATATTAAATATCACAAAACTGTGGCACTGCAAAGGTTAATAAAACAAGGTTGGTTTAAATCCTGGTTTTCTGTGAAGCACAGCTTCTCAAAATTTTTGATCCTGAAGGGTCATCAGAATGATATATTGTTCACTGTTATGTCAGCATGCTGCATTATGCAAGGAAACACAATGTTCTTTTTTAATGGGGTGTAACAACAGGTCATACTAAGAAAGATGCATCGAGTCAAAAAATTAAGAAAATTCATGGTTCACTGAAAGTAGTGGTTAAAAATATTCGCATTTACTTGTATAAAGTGAAAAGAGATGAAACAGTTTAAGTTAAATATATTTATTTTTTTATTTTCTCTTCTCATGGAAATTTTCTACACTGGTTTAGGAAATTCAGTATGTGCTCCGTGTTTTGTATTCATATTTCAAAATTTTTTTTCATTACTTTTTACTGCTTTCTAGTCCAGGATTTCATGATCATAGAATCATAGAATGATTATGGTTAGAAGGGACCTTAAAGATAATCTAGTTCCAACCCACTGACATGGCAGGGAAACCTCTCACTAGACCAGGTTGCGCAAGGTCCCATCCAACCTGGATTTGAATACATCCAGTGACAGAGCATGCAAAACTTTCCTGGGCCACCTGTTCAAGTGTCTTAGCACCCTCAGAGTGAAGAATTTCCTTCTTATTTCAAATCTAAATCTACCCTCTTCCAGTTTCAAACCGTTATCCCCAGTCCTATCACTACAGGCCTTTGTAAAAAGTCGCTCCCCAGCTTTCTTGTGGGCCCTCTTCAGATATGGTAGGCCACATTAAGGTGTCACTGGAGCCTTCTCTTCTCCAGGATGAACAACACTAAGTCTCTCAGCCTTGTATCCCTCCTCTGGACCCACTCAAACAGATACATGTCCTTCTTGTGTGGGGGCTCAACAGCTGGACACAGTACTCCAGGTGGGGTCTCACCAGAGTGGAACAGAGGGGGAGAATCACCTCCCTTGACCTGCTGACCATGATAATTTAAAAAAAAACCTCTCTGTGGATATTTTTAAACTCCATTAGTTTGGGTTTTGACTGGTTTTATAATCATTCAAGAATATATTGATGCCTGGAATAAGAATGACTTAATGCATCTATAACTATAAAGATTTTCCATTGACGACACAGAACTCAGCTCAAGCAATTAAGAAGAGGGAGTACATATTAGAGACACTTTTTCATGCAAGAATTAATTTCTTCAACAAGAAAAATTTCAGTGAAATTCTGAAACGTATGCTATGATGTGACCTGTTTGTTTTAAAGTCTGGCTAAAAAGAGAAGAGGAAGATAAGAAGGCTTAGTTAATCTAGCATAACCTTCAAACATAACCCTCTACTATACTGTAACAGTACCACTACTCATATTTCCTTTAAGGAAATTGTTTGATGCTGTAAAAAGATGCTTATTAAAATTCAGCTTTGTATACATAATCATATAACAATATATTTTCACATCATTTAGTTTTTACTGAAACACAGGACTGACATTCCTGTGGCATGTAAACATTTAACTGCCCCTTTTGCCTTTGAAAATTCCACCAGAACGTTTAGCTCCAGTGCATTTTGCCTATCATTAAACTTCCATCCAGAGTTCACCCTCCAAAAAAATCCAAAAGATTCCTAGATAGCAGAGAGGAACACACTGATTTAAAGAAGCAGTTATATGCAACTAAGTTTCATAACTGTAAACCCTACTGACTGTGGCTGATTTTGTCTTCCTGAAAAAAGTATTTGAATATGAAATTATAAAATATAAGACTCAAACAGGGAAGTTTTGTGACTCAGATAATGCATGTAATACATCACCTAGTCATTGAGCAGTGGCACTTCAGCAGCTTTGTAAAGTCACAAAAAAGACAATACATATTTTACAATACCTTCTGTTTTACTCTCTCTTTTTACAGTCACCAAAATTAATGTTAGAGAGAGCTATTTTTCCTATACCATATCTATGCATATTTATGTATCTTGAAGCAATTTGATTAAAGCTTTCTTTTAGTATATTTTAAACTATTAATGACATATAATCTTTAATAAATAATATTCCCAGTCTGGGAAGTGACATATAAAAGTATAGATCTTTTGACTGAATTGTGTGATTGGATTAGCAAAAGTCTTACAGCATTTGGTTTCTGATTTTCAGAGCTATTTTGCAGTTCAAATTGTCCTCTGGTTGTTTTTCAAGACTTTCTTGCTAGAAAATAATTTAATAAATATATTAATTAGGACAACTGAATTGGAAAAACTTTGGGCTGAAAACTCACTAAAGGCAAATTATTTAAAAGCTTCAGTGGATAATTGGATGCAACATTACAATAGCAGACATGCAATTCTATTTCATAGGTTCTTTTTTCATTGTAGATGCAGCATTTGCCACACTCTCTGGTTTCATGAAACAGAACAACTTCATTGTAAAAAGTACAGTATAAATGCAATCTTAATGTTTATTGAGACTAACCTCATATTTAATGAAGCCTTTCTTTTACTATTTCCAAATGTTTGAGTTATTTAAAAATAAATAACAATGTAATAGCATTTCTATTCTTAAAGCAACAAGAGAATATAATGAGAAAGTTTAATTGGCCATACACTGTGTCTGTCTGAATATTTCTGGATGTTACAGCTTTATACTATATGATTAGAAAACCAGCATAAGTTAACTTGGAGGGAAGATTAAAGCTACATATATATTAAAAAAAAACAAACAAAGAAAAACCAAACCCAACAACAAAAAAAACCCAACAACCAAACAAAAATCAACCAACCAACCAAATAAACAAAACCCAAACAAAACAAATCAAATGAACAAAAACTGCCTGCAAACAACTGACACTATAAAAGCTTAGAGTTTTATTTTTAAAGGTTTCTGTTTTGTTTTAACTAAAATGTAAACAATTATGCATTGAGATAAAATAACTTAATCTTGCTTTTTTTTTTTTTTTTTTTTTTTTTCAATTTTTTTTGAACAAAACTTTTATTTAA
>JAAGNO010031252.1:17737-52905 GCA_033439905.1 Ceryle rudis
AAGAAAGAAAGAAAGAAAGAAAGAAAGAAAGAAAGAAAGAAAGAAAGAAAGAAAGAAAGAAAGAAAGAAAGAAAAGGGTACTTAATACTGCAGGGAAAGGGAAATAAAAATGAAAGAAGTGAAATAAATAAATAAATAAATATTTGTAACCCAACTGCTTTCCTCACAAGGTCTATGGAGCAGTGTTATTAAATAACTAGTAGCTACAGAAGATGTAAAAAACACCTACTATTGGGCAAGTACCAGTTTTACCATATGAATCCAGTTTCTCTTCTGTTATTCTAACAGGATAATGAATGAGGAAGAAGAAAAGATTATATTTACTAAGGTCATAGTAAGGATTTGGGAACTCTCCTATATAAAATGCTCTCAGGAACAGCCCCAGGAAATATGGTTCATATTTTATAAAACTGATGTACAGTTGGATGAAAACCTACACTCAGCATTTATTACTGATTCACTGTCTGTTGGAAAGATTTCAAGGGAGGTCCTTACAGGGTTTATTCTATGACTGATTTTGTTTAATATTCTCATTCATGTATAAGATGTTGATACACAATAATGTGTACAGATGGTGTCAAGATAGGAGGGGTTATAAGTGCTTTGGAAGATCAGAATTCAGTTTGATGATGAGAAAATGGAAAACTGATCTTAAATCATCAATGCAAACAAAGTATGAAATGTCACAATTAAGAGGCATAAATAAAATGTGTACAAATTTGAAAAGAAAATATCTGTCTAGGCATTAATGCTGCCAACAAGAATGTACAAATGCAGTAGGGCCGCGAATTAAACAAGATTTTATGTGTTGCTGTGGCAAAAAAGGCAGTTATGTTCCAAGACGCACTTACACTTGAGAAGCATTTTGTATCATATGTGGAGGATAACATTTCTGTTTGCATTTCATCACTGACAGTGTCTAAAGAAGAATTATTATTTATGTTGGACGTACCATATGTGTTCTTAATAACCAAAGGGGACATGCACCCTTGTGTCTGTGACTATCTGATATCAAGGAGTGCCACTGGACTTACTGCTGTGATTAAGAACCTGAATGATTATTATAGAACTAATGAGAAAAATCAAAGGTTCCTCACTTTCCTTTTTTTTTTTTTTTTTTTTTTTTTTGTAATGTAATCTATGAATAAAGATTGAAGGAACTAGGAACTGGATGTTAACACTGAAAAAAGGGTAATGTACAGAATGAGAGAAAAACGGGGCATAATAATAAACTCTGAAAATATAAGTTGTCCTTACAAAGGAGATTTCTTAGTGGAAAATGAAAAAGGTACCAGCTTACTAAATGACAATGAATATTTAAATTTGATCTTAAGAAAAAATGTTCTAATTGTAATCTTGGTGCGGAGTGGAATAGGCTACATGACAGTGCAGAGAAATATTCTTAAAAAGAAGAGTTATAAGAGAAAATTAATTGGATGCTCTCAAGTTCAATTCTGAATATAAGTAATCTTATTTTCATCAAGATCACATGGTCTTTTTAGGTCTTTTCTGCCAGTTCTATAAAAAACTTACATTTATTATTTGTTATTTTATAACATCTGGGAGACTAACTAATAAACCAGGATCCCTGTTGTGAGAGACTTATATTTATTAGCAGGATGCATAACTATATCCACATGCAGAAATATTTTTCAAAGTGAAAACCAGAATTTGTTACCATGTTTTAATTGTTAATAATAATTTGTTCTCTTAAAATGTTGGGTTATGCTTTGCAATGGAGAGCTCTAAGTAACTTCTGTACTTCTATACATTTTGCAAAATTGTGTTGTCAAAAGGTATTAGCTGACTTATAAAGGTAAAATAAATATAATTTTTAACCTGCAATTTACGTCAACCATTCATCATTTTGAAGAGCAAAAGTTTCAGTTTATGTCAATTATTTCCTATTTTACTTTTTAATCAATTTCTTTTAAACTAATCTCAAAAAATAGTATTTTATTACACAGAATCTAATTACCTGTTAGGTAATTAGGCAATTGGACAAAACCCAAAAACTGTAGATTATTACATTCTCTTTCACAACACTTTTACTGTGTCCTACTGGAAATGACAAAAAAATATTTGTAGTTTGTTTGTTTTGATGCATTAACCACACTGATGAATAGGTAAATTATTTTTAAAAGAATACACTTATGAATGTACAATAGTTCAATTTACTTGTAAACCATTCTGGAAATAGTTAATAGAATATACTTTTTGAAATACAGTTATTTTATTTAAAAAATACTAAATTATTTAAGAAAAGTACTGTGAGGAAAACAGTGGTCTGACTTTAAAGTGTATTAAGTTGCCCATTGTAAAAAAAAAACATAAAAGAAGATGACATTAAGTAAGCTTCATTTAGTGTTTTACTAGACTGTGGAGGACAGACTACTGGCATTGGCAGGAGGTATGTTGTTAGAGGTGAGAGAACAAACTACCTGATAGCAGAGCTTTGTCACTGTTACCCATCACACTCTATCCACATCTTGTGTTAAACGAATGACTAAAATGTTCCCTTGGGAACACTCTGAACATTGCAGGCTTTCTTGGCAACCAAAAGTGCCCATAGACAGCCCTGCCTATCACATTTTATAGTCTTTCTCTTTTCATATCATCTTGTCGCTCTGAAGCCCCAGTGCAGCGTTTTTCCTGCAGGGACGTTTTGCAGTTCACAAATAATAGAGGGTATTTTGCAATCCACTGCTGTCATTGACCTCCCATTTCTGTCTTCTGGACTGTTTCCATTCACTGACTTCATATCAAATTTGCCTGCTAATGTGACAAATATTACAAGAAATGGAAAGGAAGAATTTTGCCCTTGTTGTTTGGTTTTGCTATTGCTGGGAAAGGCTAAGGACTCATTCTGTGCAAGTGCCTAACTGCTATTTTGTCCTTTTAATATACCTTTTAAACTACTCAGGCCTTTTGATGCTTGACCTGGTGGATGGCCTTATGATCCAGATGTTCAGAGATACTAATTTTGTTGAGAGTGAACTGCATTAATATGTTTGAGTAGCTGACTATCACTGCAAATATTCTGATTAAAAAGACTACCTGGAGGTTTAAATTGTCTGAGAGTCTAGTACAGCACCTGAGAACTCTTGCTCTTCTTGCTGAGACATAGCTCAGCCCATCTAAACTGTTGTGAGTTCCTCAGAATTTGTCTCTCTTTTTCTGTTCCATCTAGGGGCATTTAAATAAATCAGTCTGCATGAAAAAGAAATCGGGATTGATATTTTAGCAGAGTTAGTACTAAATATATTAAATACAGCAGCAACAGCAGTATTCCTTGGTAATGGAAAAGAACCAGATATACCTCCCATAAGGAGTGCAGTAGCACTTATTGTCAGGTACAGGGATACTCTGCATTGAGTCTTTTTTAGACTTCTCTGTGAAGCTGTTCCAATTTTTACAAAAAAAATAAATATTTGCAATGACATATTCTTTTTCTTTGAACAAATGAACGAGACTGGGAGAGTTTAAATTGGATTTTTTCATGGGACATGAAAACCTGGATTAGATATTCAGCTTCAAGAGTTGAAGTTCTTCATGAGAACCCGTTTAGGAGTAAGGTGACGCAGGTGCCTCTGGATATTATGTGAGCTCTGGAAAGGCCTCTGACTACTGACTGGCTTGTGCAAGTCTCATTCTTCAGATACCTAGCTTGTTTTACTAAATCTCTAACCCAGAACTGCTTCCAATAGTTTTTAAGTCATGTAATATTTAAGAGTTCTAGGCATACAGGTTTAATTATGTGCTATTATTTTGCTATTCTTAAGATAGCATTTTTTTTTTATTTTGAGAGACCACTCCATAGTTATGATTAGTAATTAGTTTCTTTTATTTGAGGGTAATGGTACTTAGATTTTGATCTGAAAGAGTTCAACTTCAGCTTACATACCAATGACTATGCTTAAAAAACCAAATGAGAATACTTAGGGAATTGTATTTTCCTTTTGGTTTATGTATGAGGAGCTGTATGTTGTATTTTGTTTATGCAAAATTGTCTGTTACCTTAACAGAATGTAATATATAAATTGGTTCTCTGTCTGAAACTTTTTTTTGCAAATTTCGGTCTGCAGTAAATCTTTCAAACTGATTTATAAATATCTAAAAATAAAACTAATATGATACATGAAAATACTGACAGGTCATCAACTACAAGAACACCAGGGAACATTGCAAAAATTGAATTTTGATATGTTTTTCTGCTAGAATGCATTCCTCTTTCACTCTCCAAAAGAAAAGACTGGTTTTGTTTCTCTTCAGTGCTGAAATTGCAAGATTAAAATATTTGAATGTATGAAAGACCTTCTGAACACACTTCTTTGTGAATGATCTATGTAGCAGATGGTAAAACCCTAGATTGTCTCTGAATAAAATATGTAGGTTCTCTTTCTACTCAAGTCAGTGGTAAACCACTGTTTTTACTTTTGTGGAACTGTTCTTTTAGTAGAAGGCTAACAGTATGAGATGTTAATTTTAAAAAAGTGATCCTTATTAGCAGGATTTGGAGAAGCATATGGACACTCTTTTATCCCACAGAAACAAGTTCATTCTGAATCAAGATTCTTGACTGCTTTAAAAAGCTTTCCATTAGACTGAAAAAAAACCCCAAAACATGTTAAAAGTACATATAGTTGTAACTCTGTTTGATTTATAGGTAGGTATGTAACTATTTGTGTGTGCATATTTACTCTGTGCATGTATATTTGTGCATGCATCATATATATATAAAAGCTGTAACTACTCCTTTAGAGGATGTTTTACACTTAATGTCTGTACACATATGGATAATATGTATGACCAGAATAGCTAATTGGGAAATTCTGTATAGGCAAATGCTTTATTTATTGTGATAATTCTGTTTTTGTTATTATGGTAATGAGCATATTTATAGCAATGACATTCATTTTCTTATGAATTAATAAGCTTAATTTTGATGTGAAGTTACTATATTTTTATATATATATACATGTATATTCACAGATTTTCCATACATGTAAATCTTTGTAGCTTTATTTCTTAAAGTTAGGGTCATCTGAAGATTTTACCCTATTAATATAATCTGATTTTATCTGCAAACAAAAATCCATGCACTACATACAAGGCATTTAACACAATGCCATTATGCACAAGAACAGTCATAAAGAAATACTGGTAAATGGTCTTTTCTACCATTCTTGGGCTTGTTATTGAAAGTTAAGCTTACAATGTAAATATTTCCCTATTTCTCTGCAACGGACTCTATGTCTACCTTCTTAGAAAATGGAAACTGCCAGTAAAAATCAAAAAGCACCAATCCAACACCCTTACGCTTTCACTTTTGCTAGCTTTCTTAATGCATACACGGTATCCTAGTTTTATATACATCTTCCATGTAAGATCACAGTTTCATGATTAATGTCCATGATCCTCATTTGGCCTTTGGATTCTAAGAGTACTTCTACTGTTCCTAAGTAAGCAAACTTTTTCAAAGCTTTACTCTTTTCTGGATATTGCACAATGAGAGTGTAAAAGAAATTACTGTGATCGCTAGATAACATCTAACTTTGAAAAAAATATTTTGATTTCCAAAGATTTTTCAGTTTTGCAATCTTATTTTCTGAAAGTTATACAAAGGCATTTAAATGTAATGAAAACATATTTAATAGAAAATTGTCACTTGTCCTTAGAAGTGAAATGACTAACAATCTTCACTCTAAATAATATGAAGTTTCTTTCTTTAAATTCAGAAATTACTGATGTGTTAACATGGTATCATTGTGCCTTTTTCTTTGTACCTGTGTTGAATGCAGTATCAGTTTACAGGCTTTTCAATTTCCCCTCTTGCTATTATGGAAGCTGACAGAAAAAACAGATGTAGAACTGCATACATCCACAATTCACAGAATTGTTTAATATGATATCAACAAGGTATTTGTGAATGTTGATAAAATAATATATATTTACTGAGTTCGATTTTTTCAAGATGTATTTAAAGATTTTCAACTTACCCTGATTTTGAGTTTGTTTTCGTGTTTGTTTGGTTTTTTTTTTTTTTTTTAATTCAGTTAAAGACAGTAAGAATTAAGCTCAAACAGTCTAATGAATTTTATAGACATAGGACTATAGCAGTAGAACATCCCAGGTTATCCAGTTTGGCTGTTTCATAATTTTATACTGCTACCCCGTAACATTATTTTCATTATTTTCATAAGGTCTTCAAACTAAAGGTGAACTAGTTTTGTTTGTTTCTTTATTAATGCATCCTTATACTAGAAGATTTTTTTGGAATGTCTGAGAACTTTTCATAATTTCTTATTACTGTTCTTAATAACTATTTTCTAGGAAATTAAATAAGAATTGTATAGAAAGTTCCAAAGACAAATACCAGAAAAGGTCTCAAAAACACTTTGAAAAAATTACATAAGCATTTTTCCTATCTTGGAGGTAATTCAGCCCTAATCTGAACAAAACTTAGTCCCTACATCATAGAATTGTGTTATTCTGCCAAACAGGTGTATTTCACAAGATTTGCAAAGTGAAAATATGATCATACAGTACTCCTGTATCTTCCCTTTATCTGATGTTTCCAGCAGTTGAGTTACATACTCACAGTAAAAATTCTTACTATTAATGCTGAAGGAGGTTTCATTTTGTTGAATCTGTATTTAATTTATTTCTAATTGAATTTTAGACCATTTGTATTATTTTAGTCCTCTATGTCAGCCAGTAATTTCTTGATGTTCTATATTAGTAATATAACTTTGTCATTATCAGGTTTCAATGTTGTACTCACAATTTTAAATCTCAATTTATTAACCAAGATTGGTCCCAACACTTATCTGAAGGATCTTCACCAGCAATTTCACGATTTTCACACCTGAAAGTTCCTCTTCCCATACTACATCTTTCTACTTTCTTTCATCTAGCTTCTACATTGAAGATGTTTGGCTAGTCTCTATTACTTTAATTATATTCTCTTCTGTAATATCACTTCAGGTACTGGGTGAAAAAAAAAATTGTATCTACTAAATTCCTATGCCTAAATATCAGTTAAGAGAGAAAGCTAACGTGTCAGTTTGGATTAATCTGAGAGTAACAGTTTTGTCATTGCCAATTCAATAACAAGTATTTGTTTTGCACTGGTACTGGGGAACCAGTATAAATATTGTAAAATAATGTGATGAAAAACTCAGAAGACCTCTATTTTTTTACATGAAATATAAATTTCAAATTTTGATTCTTCACATTTCATCTCCATTTAAAAAACATGCAAATAATAATAAAAATTAAAAAATTACATTTATTTTCTACATGTTGTAGAAGCTAAATCAGGCCACATGTTTGTGCTTTATAAATTACAGTCTAAGTTTTTTAATTTCCAAACTGTGGCAAGGAGATATGCAACAGAAATTCCTTTTTCTATAAATAAAGTAGAATATCACTAGATAAATAAATATCGTATCTACTGCTTGGATTTATATTCTCTAGTAGTGACTGCAGGATGTTTTTGATGTTATGTGATTAGCGGTAGTTCTAGAACACCAAAAGTTGAAACAACATACCTGTGTTTTTTCCCTCCAAGCTTTACCACTTTACCGTTCATCTGCCTTTCTCTACAAACTCTAACAGAAATGAATACACATAACTTAAACATATTAAAACAATGAGTCTGAGAGATTTTTTCTTTTGTGTAGAATCTCTTTCAAATTCTGTGTTGAATATGTATAGGACTGGAAAAGAAATAAAGTTTAACTGTGTATGTGAGGAAAATAAGAAACAGAGGATGTTTTACAAACATTCAAACATGATGGAAGAACAAACGTCTGTCAGGAAGAAGAATCTTGTGGTAAAGATTACTTTGGTAATAAAGACATGAATAATGTCCCAAGACAAAAAGAGATGACTCATAATATTTATTCCTCAAAATTTTAACTTAATAAAAAACAGATTTATTATTATTTTCTTATCATAAAACTGATACAACTAGAGACACTGGCATAAAATATGTAGAAACTAGTGGAATTTTTAATGCTAATTTTTCATGGTACACATTTTTGATCACAAAAGTATTCTTATATCCAGAAGTTCTATGATATTAAGTATATTTTTCATCTTGTGATGTGCAACTGTTTTTTACTGTCATCTGCAGACCAAAAGCATATGTTACATAAGCATTCTGATCTATGTGATGAAATACCATTATCATCTGTACAACCACCTACTATTTGACACCAGACATTTTCATTAGTTATTGAAAAAATGCTGTTGATTTTTCTATAATTTTTTGTTCTGATTTTTCTCTCAATACAAGTTTAATAGAATGTCTTAGTCAAGTTCAGAATGAAGCAGCTGTTTGGTTTTTTTTAATTCAGGTGTTTTACATCTCTCATGCCATTTATAAACAATGTCAAAAAAATAAGGTGAAATAGTCTAAACACTAAATAAATTATTGAAGAATAATTACATTCTATTTGCAGAAACAAAAAGGATAATATTGAAAGAAAATATAATTAATCTTTTTTTTTTTTTTACAGTTTCAAGAATGTGTTTAAAAAAATGTAGAAAGTAGAAATCCTTCACAGATATAAGAATGAGAAGATATTTTAAAAAATGTAATTTTTTGTCTATGGCATGAAGATGTTTCTCAAAGTGAACTTCCCACACAATACAAGATAATTTCCACACAGAACCCTCCCCAGCATATCTGATAAACATTCTATTTGTCACATTCATTGGTTAAGAATTGGTAAGGGTTGTAACTGCATACCTCTGATATTTCTTCCTCCAAAGAAGTACTTGGAAGAGAGGCATAAGAACTAGATATACCATGTATGCCCATACTAGTAAAAATGTTCCTGCAAGATGTCCTACTGACTGACCATTTATGTCTATTTTCATGTGGGAGTTGCAAATAGTAAAATGCATATAAAATTTCCCACAGAGTATGACAATTAGGTCTTCTTGAAAAAATATATATTTAGATATCACCTTACCTATACAAAAGCAAGATTAGGATTTCACTAGACTCTTTTTTTCAGGTGGGAGATGAATCATGCATGGAAGAATCCAGAATCTAGATTTTCCTTAAATTAGAAATTCTATTATATTAAGTATCTAGAATATTAAATACTAAGACCAACAATCTTTTTGTAAATCCTTCATTATGGAGATAATGAAGTAAAAACCTCACGAAACTCTTGTGGATGAGTCACTACTGCTAAATAAAGTGACTTCTATTCAGAGAGGCTTCCCCAGGCATTTTCTTTTCATGACATGCTAGTCAGTATTTTTCAGTTCACATATGGTGTTAAATTGGGCTTAGTTGTTCGTATCTGTCTGGTTTGACTTCTTGACTCCCTCTCTTTTCCATCAGATATAGTGTTTTTTGCCCTAAAGTGCTTAAATATTTCCATATTATGTGCAGTGACAGCTATAGTAGTTTCTTAAAATTTTAGTTTAAAAATCACTTTCCCCTTTCACCTGATGGGTTGTATTAAATATGGGTTATACTCAGAAAGAAAAAAAAAATTAAAATAGGAAGAATTTTAATTTATTACGCTTAGGTTAGGACCACCAACTTAATCCTGACTTCATGAGAGAAGGTCTAAGAAATTTCAGTTATTGAATGCTGCATCCATTGCTTGGATAAATGGGAATTATTCACCCATATATTTATAACTTCCAGCAATGTAGAAATTAAATTAAAAAACACTTTAAGATAGGGTTTTTAAAAAACGGTATGTTTTGTTACATTCAAAACATTATTTTATTTCCTCATTAAAATTTGTACCCTTAAATCTGTCACTGTCAATGCTAATAAAAATACTGATTTCAGAGAATGAATGATAATGGTAAAAGCTGCATGTTTCAGATGTTAGACTTGGATTTTGTGTAAATTATCATGACAAAATTCATTCTTTAAAAAACACAGCTATTGTTTAATTTTAGAATGTCAAAGGTAGCAATGTGGTTCTACAATAACTTGGCATATTTGTTAACCCTATTGTAAATAATTTTTGCAAAACCAGTGTATGTATGGTGACATAAGACCCCTTTCCACAAGATTTCCATGAAATTTGTTACTAGGAATGGATAAGGTCGCCATACTCCTAAACCCATCTATTTATGGGAAAGTATGCTGAGAGGACTGTAGCTACCAAATGAATGGGCAAGGCAGAAACTGATCAAAAATATTAAGGGACTCTTTTATGGTTACTTTTTTGATGCTCAGAGGATTAAACCGTTGCATCAAAAACTAATGGAGGGGAAGCTGGCTGGTGGTCACTTGTATGTTACTTGCTCAGTGTGAGGTATATTCCCTCATTAAGCATTATTTCTGTCAACGCCACGAGGATCACTGCTTAGATAAAGTACAGTGTTCTTACTAGCAGGATCCTCTCAGGATTTAGGAAGTTCTGTCAAACAAAATGATGATTAAGTGTATGTCTGTCCATGTATGTCTATGGTGATGCAGGGGATACGTTTATAATGTTAGAAATATACATAAAGTTGATGTAACTATAAGAGATGAAGGTCTTATTCTTTAAAACTTAAAACCATAGAGAATTGTACCCTAAGTATATATTTCTTTCTGTCTGACCTAGCACTTGCTTCATGGGACAGAATTCACACTTAGTATGTTTGCGCATGACACTTAACTGAGGTGAGCTATTAATATGTGGCAGGGCAAGGTTGCCATGTAGAAGGATCTCGGCAAGATGGAGGAATGAGCCAACAGGATCCTCGTGAAATTCATCAGATCAATGAAAGACTTACATGCAGGACAGAACAAGTCTGCATTAAAGCAGGGTTCAGACTAACTAGAAAGCAGCTCTTAAGAAAAGCACCTATGAGTCCTGGTGGACAAGAAACTGAACAAGTCAGCAATGTGTGCTTGAGATAATCACCTACTGGGCTGTGTTAACAAGAGCATAAACAACAGCAGAAGGGAAAGGCTCATTTCCTTCTACTCAGCATTAACAGAAGAAAATCTGAAACACTGTCTGAATTTGAGGCTCCCAGTAGGAGACTCATAAACAAACTGTAGTCCAGCGGAGTGCCAGTAAGCTTGTCAGAAGCCTGGATCACACATAATAGGAGAAGAAGCTGAAGGAGCTGAGTTTATTTATCCTGCAGAGATAACTAAGGGAGGACAAACTAATTACAGTGGTCCAAAAAGGAGGCAGAGGATCATATTAAAAAGCTGGAACTGGACACTGATGTGCACTGCAAAGGGACAAGAGGTGATGGTAACAAGCTGCAGCAAGGGAAAGTCTGAAGGAAAAAGCACTTCATAGTGATGGTGCTGAAGTACTGGAGCAGGTTGTCCAAAGAGGCTGGGGAATCTTTGTCTTTAGAAATTTTCAGAAGTCAACTGGATATGGCCCTGAGATAGCTGACCTAACTTTGAAATAAGCGCTGCTTTGAGCAGAAGGTTGGACTAGATGATCTCCAGAGAGCCCTTCTGACATAAATACAATTCTGTGCTCAACATGAAAAATGGCAGGTCCATCACCTTCCTCACAATGTGCTCAGCAACTTTTAGTGCGATACAATCAGAGAAGTATATGTGAAAAATGTGCATGCATATACTTTCTTTTGGACATTGCTTTTGGTTAATTTGGTATTAAACATCACAGCTGGATTCCAAAGAACTAAAAGTACACCTTCATTTTTTTGAGTAAGGAACAAGTCCTTTTAATTCCTTTGAGAAACAAATTAATAAAAATGGATAATAATGGACAAAAATAAAACTGTTAAGATCCTCTTTTAATGAGAATAATATTTGCATGCATTGAGATATACTTTAGAAAGGTGATTCATACTTCTACTGCCCTGTATAACTCAGAATAACCAAAATGGACATAGAGGCAAAGTGCACTGAGTAATTAGTTCTGATACCAGTCAAACAGAATAGAAATGTAATTCTGTTTTCTACCTCCTTAATTTGATTTTACCAGTTATTACACAAATGGATTTCTCACTTAACAAGCAGCAGGAAGATCTTGAACTTACTGGACTGTAAGAAGAAAATCATTGAAAGCAGATGTAAGCTGTAGATAAGAATTAGGTTGATGGACCCTCACTGCTTAAGGGCACAGGCTACGATATAAAGAGAGGGAGTAAAGAACTCTTCAAAAATTGTTTCCAAGTGAAAGCAGACAGCTTTGACTCACAGTAACTAAAGAAATATGTAATAAGGGCACTGCATCTCATTTGTCTTGAGGAATATAAAACATTTCAGAAATACAGATTCTGACTGAATAAGTACCATTAGGAAACAAACCATGTATAATGAATGACTACAGGTTTGAAGGAATCAGGCAGATTGCTAAGTACCACATACTGCAAACAAGCTTTTAAACAAATGAAACCAGACAAAGTCCAGCAATTAAATTTAATTTGTGGTGTGCCTGTGTGGCAAATACCATTGGCTCCATGTAGGATATTGGTATTTGAAACATTTCTTTTAGCTTCAGTATATTAATTTGAATCTGTGATCTACAGAGAAGAAACAATCAAATTATGTATGCAATTCAATACTAGCATCACGGGAATATTTTCTATAGACTTTTACCTGTGTGGTCTTTTACTTTACATCAACACAGATCTTAAAATGCCTGTGTCACATATAGATCTCAAAAGATTTAAATGAATCCTAACGGAAAGGATTCTAACCTGGAAATAATGCTTTGTTTCTAGCACTAGATCACTTAACTGGACTAGAAGTAGAAAAAGACCCAAAACAGTAGGGATACCAGTACAAGTGAAAGGAATAGGATACCATCTTTCTTAAAGACTCCATTACTACTAGCTTGAGACATATTTCTGATATTTTCCTCTGTTATATAAGTATCAGTGTATAGCTTTAGTGTTAAAGTACTGTCACAGATGAGAATCCTAGTGTAACTCCAGTGAAAGTGGACTTGCTGAAATAACGAATGCATTTCATAATACATTTAAGCATCAAAACAGATAGAAACTTTGAAGGGAAATCCAAAAAAAAAAAAAATAGAACAACATAAAATGTTAAGGGCCTAAGGTTTTTTTAATGCCTGATGCTCAGGACAGGTTGTACATTTGTGTGTATTTTGATAGGTATGTAAAATAAATAGGATGTTTTAAATATGCTGAAATTGTAGACATTTTGAAGGTTTTGTTTTGTTTTTTTTTCATAGTTCAACATGTTAAGTACATTAAAATAGAAAATAATCATTCCACAAAGTTTAACCCAGATGTTAACATATATTATGAAATAGGAATGAGAAATTATAGAAAAAAAAGGTCTTTCCTGCTGAAGTGCTGCCACTGATTTTTTTTTTCATGGTATTAACTGCTTTTTGTGATTTTACAGTTGTCATATATTGTTAAATTGATAAATTGCCTTGGCTATTTGTATGTTATTTGTGTAAAGGCATTTAGCTAGACTCAGTCACTATTTGTATGATACTGATTACAAGTTTAACAATTACACAGAAATCATCCTAAATTAAATTTAGCTTTTTTTCTTCTAACATTTGCTGACTGAATAAAAGATCTACCTACACTGTGCTCTGCTTTGCCTATGGACACATTTTTTAATTTGTTCATGGAATATTTCTTATTACCAAAGAAATACTGCCAGGTTGAGATCGTTGCTCAATGTGAACGATTTGGAAAGACTGGTAAACAGATTTGTTACTTCAGGGGTAGATTATCACACATTTCACATCTTGCCATTTCTGGTCTATAGCTCATCTAAAAGGCAACAGCTTAAATCTTTGTTATAGCCATCTGTTTAGCCATAACACTTTAGTTGTAACATACAAAAGTTTGTTTCCAATAATTTATTTTTTAATTACCTATTACCATTCCACCACTACTGCATCTTTCTGTATTTCAGTGATATCCAATTAGGCTGACATTAAATATTTTCTACCTATGCTCTCGTGGAAGTTGTGGAACCATTTTTTAGAAGCTGTCATAACTCTCTGCCTGATCATGATTTAAAACTCCAGTAGAGGTCTAGGCTTACCACAGCTTGTAACTGATGCAAGCACTGCAGAGTTTATTAGTAGCATTTGTTACATGAACTTCTGTATCTTTTGGGGAAGAATGAGATATAAATGTATTTAGAGATATTATTATTTGGGTATTGTCATATGCCTCCTTTGGAGCTATCAACTGTGAAAGAAGTAGTACATATTCAGGAGTACCTCTGAGATGCCACACAGAATGATAAAGATATGAATTCTTCAGACTGGTTATTGTCTTATGTGGGTTTCAAAACACAGGAAGAGAGTTTAAATTCCTACCAAGTTCAGTTGGAGTTATGGAGCAAGCCATCATACTTTTTAACTGACAGTTTAACAAACATAGAAATAATATTTAAAAATTCATGAACTTTTAATAGTCTTCACTGAATTACAGCAATACCATATATGCTCTATGGTATATTAAATTTGCATTATTTAGTATTTGCACTCTATCTCTTTCCAAGCAATGCAATAAAATGCTAATTAAAACCCACATTTGCCACCAAGAAAACTTGAGATTTGTCTACAGTTTTAATGATTAATTAACTTCTGTATGTCCTTAGGTAAGTTGTGCCTCTAGACATACTAATCATCAGTGTAGGTATGCATTTTCAGTGATGGATCCCATTAGTGGGATTGTGCAGAAGCCACCTCAAAAAAGAGACAAGTAACTTTTCTGTCATGAAGAAAGATTTCTAGAAATAATGCTTTAATGATGTTGAGGATTTCTTAGCAAATTTCTATAAGCCAGCAGAAGAACATTTCAGGCTGAACGATTCTTTACATCTGACTGTAAAACACAAATAATGCTCAAATCAGTCTGTGCATGCATTCTGAGTTTAGATTTGTTCCTCTGGGGACAAGGACATAGAGTGGGACAGGGTTATGATATTTAATCCAGTTTATCACTGATTCTTCCTTTTATTTCTCCTAAGCCTCTTTTTGGCATATGTCCAAGTTTATCATCCACTAAACAGAAATATAATACAGCTGCAGCGTGAGCAGGTTAAACCCTATATAAGGAATGTCTCTCAGAGGGGATATTAAGGCCAGAGTAGAGACTGGTTTATATTTCTTCAGAATTTGTTTTGCTCTGTACTGATCCATTTTGAGATTTATGTTTTCTCTGGGGAAGTCATAACACTTGCAGTTAAGTACGTATATGCTCTATAAAATAATCTTTAAACTAGAGAGCAATCAATTGGTCAATCCATATTGAAGTAAGTTACTTCAGGAAAAAAAAAAAAAAGAGAAGGCAGCAAAGCACTGCTGTATTTTGCAAGATTCATGAATTGGAAAAGTCAGTTAAAACAGTTATAAAGTTCTTTCATATTAAACAAACAAAACAACACTAAAAACAGCTACTGGTTTTTAAGAAGTTGGAACCTAAACGTCTATTGTATTATAAAACTGATTTGCATTGTAGTTTTAATTATCTGTAGACATCAAGAGTTTTGATTGTTCATTTCCTTATTCGACCTGGGGGAATGGGAAGAAAACTAAGCAGTAAGAAATAAAAGAATTTAGGAAAAGGAAAAAAACCCTGAACAAACAAAACAAAAAACAAAACCAAAAACAAAACCAAAAACCCCTAACTGTTGAGTGAACATTTCTGTGAATGCCTCTACTCTCACCTACAGGTCATACCAATTAATACCTTTTGTTCATGTATTAATTCCAATTAAAGCTGATAAAAAGAAAATTTTTAAGGGTTTATATTTTGATTTGAAGATAAGTTATTATTTTTAATGACAATTTTAGTTTTGTCAAATTAGCATTTTCTAACAAAACCACAATCTTCAGTATTTCCCCAGTCACATTTTGGAGCTAAACAGAAAAACACTGTAACTGGAAATAGCTCAAGAAGGAATCATGACATGGTAGCAGATCCCATATGAAGCAATAAATATCCGGATTACTTGGATCCCACTGCAAGTATTCTTCCAGTTGTTGGTTTGGTTTGGTTTTTTTTTTTTTTGGTATGTCTGGCATGATGATTGCATTGTGGAATTAGATTGTATGCTAGTCTTCATTCATTCTCTTTCATCTCAGGGTAAGTTGAATTCCATCATTTTGGATATGTAGTCTAATACTGAAATTTAATAGTATATAAGAAATTTCTATCTTGTTAAAGATGTGAAACAGAAAGAATAGTTGGTTTAAATATATTAACTCATTTTTCCTTTGTCTGCCAAAGAAAGCACAAAGAATTTACTAATATCTTAAGAGTTCACACATAGTGTTAAATTCACCAAAATTGCTCTTTAAACAACTGAAAAGAACCCAAATAAATTAAAATCCATTTTGAAATAACAAAGACTATAATTTTTCAACTGCTTTAATATAAGGGAAAATCTGTTTTCAGGCTCTCACTGTCCACTGAATGTGCTTCATAAAGACTTGCACAGGATGCACCATAGAAATGCAGTCTTAATTTTAGAATGCTGCATAAATCAACAAAAGTTCAACTCTTCACCAGGAGAACCAAGAGCATAGTTTTTTCTAAATTTCTGAAATGGAGTGGTAAAATCATAACAAGATGGGTGTGGCTTCTAAAGAGCAAATCTGATTCAAAGATGGCAGTGTGATCAGAACACAAAATGCTATTGCCAAATGTCACCATAAATGAGATGGGAGTGTTCAGCAGGTGATGGATGGAAACAGAATAAATGTAATATTACCTAAACTTTATCTACTTATTGCCAGTCTTCTTCCCTTTCACCAGTGCCATCATCACACTTACCTTATAATGTCCTTGTTAACTTAAAATCAGTCATCTATATATGACTTATAAATATATCCTATGATTTTCGGAATGCAAAATATTGGCTTATGACATTGCCTGTAGGAGGTTTTTGGTTTGTTTTTGGTTTTGCTTTGGTTGGTTTTGGGGTTTTTTTGTTGTTGGTGGTTTTTTTGGGTTTTTTGTCTTGGTATTCTAAGGACTGTGGAAAAAAGTAAAAGAGAAAAGAAAAGATCTTCCTAGATTACCCAAGTGTATCAGAAATCTTTGATAGGAATTGCTGACCTATAAAAAGCAAAAGACTGCAAGAAGTAGATAGAATTTATATGTTTGGGCAAAGTTATCATCCACTATACTTGTAGTTCTGCACTCAATTCAAGTAAATCCACTATGGACAAAAGATATTACTCAACTTCCAACTAATAACAACACAGTTATTGTGAAAGTGATTAATGGCATCTTTGACCCACTTCTAGAAAGCAGGTAATGTCTGGATATGAGAAGAGATGCCATAAACCCCTATACATTAAAAGCTACCTTGATCTTTCAAAACCGGTTTGATTCCACCCTAATTGTAATGCAAAAAACCCCACCAGGTGACACTGGCAAAAATAGTAAGCAGAGAAATTCTGGTAACATACTTATCAGGAAACAGTGAGATACAGGCTTGTCTGAGTCTGCATGAACAATCAAACACTGGGGCTTAAATCTGTATTGAAATAATGATTTCCTTTTAATTCTCAACACTACAGAAATGTTAGTTAAAGGCATGATGTTGGCTGCAAAATCAGATTTTTTTTTTTTTTCTGGTTTGCCACTAAGGGAAATAATAATTTTCTTGAACTTCAGATGCCTAAATATTAAGTCTAAGCTAACTAGGTAGACTCCTTCAACACTAATGAAGCGATAGAATTATTTCTGGAAGAAAAAAGTATTTCTGGCTCAGTTATATGCACTGAATGTACAACTCCTACACTGATACTGATAATAGGTTTCACCTTACTTAAAGGTGGCCATGAAGAAGTTAGGTAACTAGTGCAGGCTAACCATTAAGATTCCCTGGACAGTCAGTGGAGAGAGATAACTACTTAGCACTTAGTTCTCTCTGAAGACAGATGTTTAAGGTAGGTTAAATGACTCACCTTCTAGAAGTGCCACTCTGTCTTTACTTTCTGGAGAGTGATCCCAGATGTGTAGTTCAGACTAGACACCCAACACACAAAGTTACGTGAAAGTTCTCATGAGCCATTCCTTTAAGGGATATTTTCAGAATCTATCTACAGCTGGCAGTTCTGCATCATATACATAGATATGTATAAGCAATGTGGACATTTCCATGTAGTGATATCTACATATATGTGAGAAATCAATTCAGATCATCTATAAAATGCTAATAAGTGTTTAGCTTTTTATTATTTTCACCTTTCTCAGCTTCCTCTTCCCAGCCTACACCAACAAGTCAATGAATTAAATCAATGACAAGCTCAATGACAAATCTCTTTGCCCATCTTGACAGCAGGAGAGGTCTTCATTGACTTGCTGCCAGCTTTTAGAGAAAGATGTTGACCTTTTTTTGTAACAAAAATTTCCCATTCCCTTCAAAAGTCCTGTCAAAGTTTCTCTTTCTGCAAGCAATCTTCAGATATCTTTTAAAACAATCTATAAAAGGGATAATTCTAATCCTCTTCCCTATACTATTGTCTCAGGAAACAGAAGAAAGGAATTTCCTAAGAAGGTTGTTTTCATTTTCATTCTTCATTCTTTTCACACTGAAGAGTTGCTGAGTGGCTCCATGTCATGGTTTGAGCCAACCCACCTGGCAACAAAGCACCACACAGACACTCTTTCCCTCCTACCCCCCTTTAGTGGGATGGAAAGGAGAAAATACAACAAAAGGCTCAAGGGTCGAGAAAAAGGACAGGGAGGACTCACCTATTATGGTCACAGGCAAAAGACATTCTTGACTTGACACAAAATCAATTTAATTTAAGCAACAGAAACACCACTTTACCAATTCTAGAATCAAGGTAGGACAGTGATAAATACAACCAAATCTTAAAATAACCACAAAATTTCCCTACCCCTCCCTTCTTCCCAGGCCTAAATCGGTTACCTTCTCCTCCCCATCAGCACAGGGGTGCAGGGAATGGGGGCTGTGATTAGTCCCAGTCCATTCCATGTTGTTTCTGCCTTTTGTTTCTCATCAGGGGGAAAACTCCCCACAGACCTCCCCTGCTGCAACGTGACATCCCTCCCACGAGAGACAGTCCTCCACAAACTTCTCATAACAACACGGGTCCCTTCTGTGGGCTGAATCCTCCCAGTGACAGACACTCCAGTACAGGTTTCCCTCAGTGGCATAGCCTTTTTCAAGATCAATCCTCTGCTCTAGCATAGGGCCCTCTAAAGGCCCCAGGCAGGATTCTGCCCCACCATTCATCTCTAAGAGCTGCAAGAGCTTAGCCTGACATCTCAGCATGGCCTGAAAGCAAATGGCTGCTCCAATGTGCAGGAAAGCACATTGTGTGTCCAGCACAAAAGAAATCCCAAAACAAAGTAACTCACCCAACAGGTTTTTCCCCTCTTAAATATGTTATTGAAGAGATGCTAATTGACTCAACCATGGCTAGAGATGGGTCCAACTTGGACCTGGGGGAGGCTCTTGAAGCTTCTTACAGCAGCCATGCCAGTAGCCCGCTCTAAAACCCCACCAGACGGAAATCCAACACTGAAAAGGAATTAAGATCAGATCTGGGCAAAAGACCATCTTCAGGAACTGCATCTTCTAAAAAACTCCAAATTCAACTGAGGTAATACGGGTGAGTGACTATATCAGATACAAAAGTAAGAAATTAAAAGATGGTGGGTTTTTAGCATTCAGTTGTACTACAAAAGTTAATTCAACCATCAGAGCTGTGTTCAGCAACATATAAATAACGTAAAAATGTCCACATCTTTTACTTAAAAATTACTCATTTTCTGTTCTAGGGAAGTCACATCAGGCTTAGAACAAAGATTAAAAACTAAGAGACTGAGATGATGGACAGAGAATTCAGAATAAAACTTCAGTTTTCATTAAACAAGAACACATCTACGTTGCAATTTATTTAGTTGCAATTGGTTGGCAGTAGAGCTCAGAATAACACTGCAGTTTTCATTAAACAAGGACACATCTACCTTGCAATGTATTTAGTTGTAATCAGTTGGCAGTTGGCATCAAAGTAGTTCTCTAGAAAGAATTTATGAAAGTAACAAACTAGTGGATTTAGGTATGTAAATAAAAGAAAAATATCAAAAACATAGGATAAGGTCTGTCCCTCTCAGTTATCTGCAGACTTGTTGAGAGCACACTTGATACCTCTGTCATTGAATTAAACAGTACTGGTCCCATTATGAACCCCCGAAGGACACCGCTTGTCAGCAGTCTCCATCTGAACATTAAGCCGTTGACCGCTACCCTCTGGATGCAACAAACCAACTAATTCCATATCCACCAAACAGTCCACCCATCAAATCCATATATCTCCAATTGAGAGAGAAGATGTTTGGGGGGATTGTGCCAAAGGCCTTACAGAAGTCCAGACAGATGACATCCATAGCTCTTCCCTTGTCCACTGATGTAGTCACTTCATCGTATAAAATCCACTAGGTTGGTCAGGCAGGACTTGCCCTTGGTGAAGCCGTGCTGATTGTCTTGAATCACCTCCCCATCCTCCATGTACCTTAGTGTAGCTTCTAGATGGATCCATTCCACAATCTTCCCAAGCACAGAGGTGAGGCTGACACACTGATAGTTCCTAGGGTCCTCCTTTCTACCTTTTTTAAAATGGATTGCAATGTTTGTCTGTTTCCAGTCACCAGGAACTTCACCTGACTGCCATGACTTTTTAAATACCATGGAGAGTGGTTTGGCAACTAAATCAGCCAATTCCTTCAGGACTATTGGGATGCATCTCAAAATCAGTTATATTAAGGTTTTTTGGTATGGTAGAAGGTGTTGCTTATGACAGTTTGACCATGTATGTGAACTTTCATTTCTGTTGACTGTATAAGCTACAGGATAACAAAACCTCATAGAAACATAGGGCAATTTGGGCAACAGAATATTCAGTATCTTGAGCTAAAAACAGGAAATCAATTTTTTGTTAACTAGTCATAGTTCACACCTCTTGACATATAGTTTTACTGTTCACATTGAATATTTTAATAAAACAGTTAAAGAAGAATATTTCAATATTCCAAACCCTTCTCCCTACTTTTCAACTGGATTTATACATAGATCACAAACACAGAGCAGTAATTTTTAATAAGAATAAACAGAATAATATAGAAGCAGTCATGCAAAACTATGATGTTAGTCTGTCAGAAGATCTGTTGACATAAATCATTAGCACTTTGTTTTGTAAGCTTGGCTTATTTGCTTATTTCTTTAATAATTTAAATTTCTAAAATCTACATATAACTTCCAAATAACTACAAAAATAAAGACCGGCTTTCATCTCTTTTTCATCCTTAGTGACTTTCAGTCTTCTTACTTTCTCCCAACATTCTATCCCATCTTGCTTTTGAGAACAATACCCTTTTGTTAAAGATTTTATTATGGTGACAGCCTAAGGGACAAAACACTTCTGAAGGTAACAGATATTTTTTTGTATCTCCACTCCAAGGCAACTATTACTTCCCCTTTGTTTCTTCACTTGTGCTTTCCATCATCTATTTAATAAATAATTTCGGAAAGAATGTTGTAACTACCTGTTATAAGCATTCCTCTCCTCTCTGTTTTAGTGACTGGGGACAGAAGACTCCAAGAATCAACTTTACTAAGACACAACTGCCCATTCTTGATTCACACTGCTGAGAAAGAGCTATGAGAAAGTCTGTGGAGAGATAAGAAAGGCAAAATTACAGAGCTGGGGTTGTTAGGGAATTCTTTGGTGCAGAAGGATTCAGCAGAAAAAATACCAGCACAGACAGGTATAAAATGGTAAAGGAAGGAAGCGTAGTCAGGCTAGTGAGGAATCCTTGGATCAAGTCATCTGTGTCAACAGATATAGTAGATGATGATAGCTAAGCAACATTGAGGATTTATTCCAGGGGGCTGCAAAGGCTGATCCTGATCCTCTTCCTCCCAACTGATGCTAGAGAGGCCAGCAAAGACTGAGTAACTTAGCAGGGTGATATATGCATTAATCCTAAACCTAACAGCTCCCTAAAGGCTGAAATACATTATTGGAGTAGGAATGTGTATTTATGTTTTTCCATTCTTCACATTCATTTTTTTCCCCCAAGTTTTCAAAAGTGTTAAATGTAAAAAATGCAACACCTGTCAGTGAGTACAACAGATTACGCATAATTATCCAAAACTATTAATATTTTGCTGCTGGAATAAAACTTAGGAGACCTAAAAAATATAGAGACCTTATTAGAAATCAAGAAAACAGAAAAATCTCCCATAAATATGCTTAGAAAGTTGTTGGTTCTTCTGAGTTTTTCCTATGGCATTCCTTTTGGGTTCATTTGCTTTGCTGATTGACCATTGTCTTTCACTTAACTAGATAGACTTCCTCCTGTAATCACAAGGTTTTTCTCTCACATCTTTTTCTTTATTAATTATTAGGCTTATAGGTAGCTTTCCAGGGTGTCAGAACGATCTAACAGTCTTAGACATCCCTTTACAGGATCAGGCTAAACCTATTCCTGAAGCCATATACAGAAACTATTACAGATTTAAGCATCAAAACCGGAAAGTCTTCTGCTGTTCCTATGGTAACCAATTAGATCACTGGATTGAGAGGTACAGCACATTCTGAAATGAAAAAGTTTTAAAAACAGGAACTCTATAACCCATTTAAATACTGAAATAGACTACTGTCACTAGTACTCTCCTCTTCCTTGCTTTCCTCTGTTGTTCCCTTTGCATTTGTTTTTCTCTCTTTAGAGTTGTTGTGGCTTTGTGTGGTTTGACCAAGCAGCCATGCGTGAGTGAGACTTTAAGATCCACATGTGATACAGCAGGGTATCTGCAGGATGTATCGTGTTATAATGAGATGACTTTAAAAAAATGCCTACAGGATGTAGTTTTTGTCTGATTTTTGTTATTTAATAATTATTTGTTTCAGAGATACAGGATTTTTAGGAAGGACATCTGTAAAGGCAGGGACGTGGAGTTGTCCTTTACGTGAAAGTGCAGCTGGAATGCTTTGTCTTGGGACAGATCTGTCAACACATGAGGGCTTTGGGGTCAAAATTGTTTGACCAACCAGAAGCAGCCTCATGTTCATAGGCCTTGGTCCTCATGAGAGACTTTCATCACCCTACTATCTGCTGGGAAGACACCACAGCAGGAAACAAAATAATCTAGATTCATGGAGTTCATTCATGACAACTTGCAGACACAGTTGATACAGGAGCCAACAAGGAAAGTTGTTCTGTTACATCTCATACTTATAAACAAGAAAGAAATGGTAACAGATATGAATGTCAACGACAGCCTTATCAGCAGTTACCATGAGATGGTGGAGTTGAGAAACTTGGGAAGAGGGAACAGAACAAAAGGCAGGACCACAACCCTGGATTTCAGTATTTCACTTCAGAGAGCTGCTTGGAAGATTTCAATGGGATATGGCCTTGGGAGAGAAGAGGGATTCAGGAGAGATGTTTGATATTCAAGGATCACCTCCTTCAGGCTCAAGAAAGGTCCATAACAATGACCAGGAAATTAAAGTTTCAGGAGGCCATCATGGATAAGCAAAAAGTTCCTAACTGAACTAAGACACAAAAAGGAAGTGTACAAGAAATGGAAGTAGATGTAGGTGACCCAGAAGAAGTATAGCATTCATGCAGAGATGGGGTTAGGAAAGTCAAGGTGGACCTGGAGATTTATCTAGCAAGACATGTGAAGGGCAATAAGAAAGCCTTCTACAAGTATATAAACAGCAAAAGGAAGGCAAGAGAAAATGTGGTATTGCTGCTGAATGGGATAGGAGGATCTGGTGACAAAGAACACAGAAAATACCAAGATTCTCAATGTCGTCTTTATTTCAGTCTCTAGTGGTAAGATTTGCCTTCAGGAATCCTAGGCCCCTGAAACCAGAAGCAATGTCAGGAGCAAGGAAGGCTTACCCTCTGTGAAAGAGGACTAGAATAGAGAGCACTTAAATGAACTGCACATACATAAAAGTCCACAGGACCTCATAGGTTGCATCCACAAGGTTGAAAGAGCTGGTGGTTGTCATTAATAGGATGCTCTTGATTATCCTAAGAGGAGATCTTGAAGACTGGAAAAGAGAAATTTTTCCTCCCATCTGCCAGAGGGGAAAGAAGGAAGATCTGGGGAATTACAGGTCAACCAGCCTCAACTTGATCCCTAGGAAGGTGATGGAGACATTTCTCCTGAAAAGCATTTCTGAACACATGAAGGACATAAAAGTGATTTGGACTAGTCAGCATGGATTTACAAAGGGGAAGTAATTCCTGACCAACCTGACACCATTCTGCAATGACATGACTATCTTGGTGGACAAGAGGAGAGTCCTGAGCGTTGTTTGACTATAGTAAATCTTTTGACACTGTCTCCCTTAACATCACAGACAAGCTGACAAAGCATGGGTCAGATAATTCACAAGTGAGATTGACCGAAAACTGTCTGAATGATCCTGCTCAAATGGTTGTGATCAGTGACACAAAGTCCAGTTGGAAGCCAGCTGTGTACCTCAGGGGTGGACAATACTGTTCAACCTCTTCATTAATGATGTAGTCAATGGAACAGAGGACACCCTCAGAAAACTTGCAGATGATACAAAAATGGGAGGAGAGGCTGATACACCAAATGATGGTACTGTCATTCAGAGGGACCTCAACAGGCTGGAGCATTGGGCAGGGAGAGCTCTGATGAAATTCAGGAAAGGGAACTGTAAAGTCCTTCACCTGTGGAGGAATACTCCCAGGTGCCAGTGCAATATGGGGTGACTTGAGGTAAAACAACTTTGCTGAGAAGTACCTGGATCTCCTGGTGCACAACAAGCTATCTATAAGACAGCAATGTGCCCTTGTGGCAAAGACAGCCAAAAGCACGCTGGGCTTCATTAGGCAGAGCTTTGACAGCAGACTGAGAGTGGTAATTTTCCCCCTCCATTCATGACTGGTAAGCCCCTATCTGCAGTGCTCTGTCCAGTTCTGGGATCCTCTATAAAACAGACATGGACATACTGGACTGAGTCCAGCAAGATGTCAGGAAAATGATTAAGGGATTGGAGCATGTGTGACATAAGAAAAGTCTGAGAGAGATGGAACTCTTCAGCCAAGAGAACAAAGGGCAAGGCAAGGCAAGGTAAGGATCTATCAATGCATATGGGAAGAACTGAAGAAGAAGGAGCCTGTCTTTACTCAGTAGTGCCCACTGACAAAACAAGAGGCACTGGGCACAAATTAAAACACATCAAATTTCACCTGAACATAAGACAGTGATTATACAGATTGCACAAAGATGTTGTAGTGGAGGTATTAAAAACCTGACTTGATGCAGCCCTTGACAATCTGCTCTAGTTGATCCTTGAACATGGGGCTTGGACTAGATGATACCAAGAGCTGCCTTCCTACCTCAATCATTGTATGATTGTGATGTAATGACATAAACTACTGTGATATAGTAGCTTAATAAAGGGCTTCAGAATTGCTTTCTTGGGCTTAGAACAACCAAATTGCTTATAAGTCTCTTCTTCTATTTAAAATCTGATTCTAAATTTCTATTTCAAACTGGATTTGTGAGCTTTTGATCTGCACGTATGTCTCCACAAATTCATTACTTGAATTGTTCTAGGTGAGTCTTTCAGCCATTCTAAATCTGAAAGAAGAAATGTTAATAGGATACACTTTTGCATGTAGAGATGGCTGTAATTTACTAAAATTAGGCTTATGTCATTCAGCTAACTATCACGTTTTTTGTCTCTACCATTGATTAATGAACTACTGTAAAATATTTCTCCACTGCAAACTTATGCAAATCCACAATTAAAGGTAAGAGGGTTATTTTTGTCAAGTCAATCAGATATTGTATCTATTTAAAATTGTAAAAGCATAATTTATAATACATAATTTATGATTAACAAAGACTATTAATAATTAAATGGTAAATTAATATTATAGAAAGATCAGCAGAGTAATTTGTATTTTAAATACAGAAGTTTCTTTCTGTGTGTCCCAAATTAAATAGGCTGTGAAATGGAATTATTTTCATCTTGTTCACTGCATGTGCTGTGAGAGAGAGGACATTCTCATCCATGGGGTACAGTCTTAAATGGCCCATATTTATCAAGTGAACAGAACTATTAAATCACATAGTACAACAGCAAAACACAAGAAATAAGTCGATTATACTGAAGAGTGTTTTCAAAGATTATTACTTCTAGTGCACTGTGTTTTGTACAAGGTTGTTTCTCTGTTCTGGTAATGCACTTGAAGATGAGTGTTCCCTTTAAGAAAGACCATGTTATTACTCACTCAACCTGTTTTCATGCTGAGTGGCCTCATCAGCTGTACCTATAGCTAGAAATTTTAGGGAACAGACAAAGGTGGGTTTTGAAAAGCACACAGAGTTGCCCTGGGTGCTTCTTCTGAAATATTGGATAAACTCATATGGCTAGCAGGCAAGTACAGTCAGCCCTATTGGGAAAAATCAGTAGTCAAGAGGCATAATGCACCTATGCTTAGGAGATACTCAGTTTGCTTAAGAATTAAGAGGAAATACATGGATATGGTAAACAAAATTAGATTTTAAGAATATTGTCCATGTGATCACTTCTCTCATTTTGTTGGTCTTACTGCTCTCCCTATGACATATTTTTAAAGTAGGATAACCTTTAGTGAAATGAGCAGAGTTACACTGGAGTGAAACTGGTGTGAGATAATAGAATCACTTGCCTGGAGTCCTCAAGTTTTTCAGCTTTCTTAAGAGAGGACAGAAAAAAAAATATAGAAAAAAAGTCCTGTCATTTCAAAGCAGTGGCCTTGTAGACAGCTTCAGTACTTCTGTAAGAAATTCTGTCTGAAGATTTTATATATTTTTTATTTCATAATTACAGTTTTTTAAATCCCTAAGTCTTGTACACATGCTGACTCAATCCAGAAAAAGAAAACAATTATGGGAAATTAGAAAGAGGACCTTTTCCACCTGTAAGGAATTTGAAAGTAATAAATACAGATGTGAATATATAAATAAGAAACACTAATGAATATGCAGATTTCCTATTGGTAAGTTTTTCTATTCCTTAGATGGCAGAAAAGCATAGGAAAAGGCAATCACCTTCTGTTGTGGAAGTTCTTCAGTGCAGAAGATAATCTACTGGGTACTGGAGTGCTCATAATATAAGCAACCCTTTTTGTGACTTTCTATTGCTGTAGTTTTATAATGGTCCAAGGCATTTTAATAATTAGTCTACAGGGAGCCTTAATAGACTAGGGCAATTCTTAATTAACTTAATCTCCAGTACATGAGTTGACCATGAGACATCAAACCACATTTTAGCTTGAAGGGTATGTGAACTCAGAGGAAATCTCATTTTTTTAACTGCAGTGGTGCTGCATTCTTTCATTCTAGCACAGTGTGATTGTAGCTAAACACATTGTACCATTCTGTCCCATGGTAAACAGAAGCCTTTATTTGCAGTAGAATGAATAATAGCTGTAGATGGAGATTTCAGCATAATTATTTTAAGATGCAAAAATTATCATAGGGTGACATTCATATCTCAGTTAAAATAGGTAAATAGTGAATCTACTTAGATTTTGCTATATCTCTATTGTATGTTACTGATGCTTAAGAAAGAACAGGATCTGTTTAAAATATGTGAAAACATGCTGATAATATTTTTAACTGCAGGTTTTTTTAATTAGAAATATTTTCTACTCCTATGATTTCACAGTGAGGGAAGGATTCTAGTGTATGATTACGCTGCAAGCATGTTTTATATGTATAGGGATTTGGTTTGTACTTTCTATTATATTCTTGGTTCTTATAAAGATTTGTGATAGCTCCTAATAGCAGAAAAAATATAAACTTCCTGAAGAAAACCAGCCAGCAGCCTTTCTGCTTTCACTTCTATGTTACTATTGATATATTCAGTAATATTTTTGACAAAGTGAGTGTTGCTTTAGGAGTTTTTTCTTGAGGCACCTAAGGCTGTATAAACATAGTCATTATCACTGCATTGTGTGGAGTGCCACTGTGGGCAGCCTAACACTGATGAAAGAAACAATGTCAGTATAATCACAAAGCACCCATGTGAAATACAAAGCTATACTACAAGGTACATATATTTCTGGACATTGTTAGAAACTCACCATTTTTTTTTGTCCTTTACAGAGTTGTTTTGGCATTGGTGTTATTAGCATTTGATTCTGATTCCCAACCAAGTAAATGAGAGATGTATTTAAATAAAATAAGTTAACAGGAAAATCACTGGACAAAGGATTTAAATCCAAGCCATGGTACTAAGCTACTATCTAGCTCTTGAGGAGAAGAAAAAAAAAAAAAATTACTTATGTGTCTTTACTCCTGCCTTAATTTGGCTGTCTCAGGAGCTTAAAGTATTGGGGAACACACCCTTCCGTGAGATGCATTCCATTAGTATCTTAGCCAACATCCCTAATGCTACAAATAAGTTAAAAATAGTCATATTCAGGTAAAACAAACCTTCAGTGGAACATTGTCATCAAGGAAAGCATACCAATTTAACATTTTCACAGGATCTGAATCAATGACACAACTGAGAACATAAGTGTGTTTGTGATTTATAAGGTTTATAGGATATTTCCTGACAAGTGATTTTTTTTTAAGGTTAGGGAAAGAATTAACTGTATTTGTGTGTATTGCATATTGAACCAAAAAAAAAAACACCAAAGCCAAACACACATCTGTTCCTGCTATTACAGACAAATTTAATTTATCTCATTAAAACACTTCCCTGTTGCATGTATTCAAAAGCACTGCATTTTATAGTTAATTCAATTTCTTATATTATTAATCCTCTTATAAAAAGAAAAACTCAATCTCTTCAACAATCTTGATACAGTCAGTTTAATTTTCATAACTATAAATCTTTTATAACAAATGAGTTTTAATTAGTTGCTGTCCTTGGCCATGTACAAGAGGAAGGAAACATCTTTCAATTCATCTATTGTTAGGTTATACTGAATTAAAAAGTCCCACACAATTCAAGTTGTTTAGACAACTAACCTTCCAACTTAGTAGACATTGACTCATAAATTTCTAAGTAGTTTTCAAGTATTTCTCAAACTTGGTGGGCAGAACATCACTACAAAATACTTCCAAAAAAGTCCAAAGATATACATAGGTATGAACTGAATAAAAATCTCCAAACAAATATCCCCAAACTTAGACCACTTGAAGCTTTCCAATTTTCCAACCTATTTTTATTTGGAGTATAAAAATGATGGGTGTTGGGTGTTGGTTTAACACAGTCCAAATGAATTCAGGACATAAGGAATAGACTTGATTAATCTCAATTGATTTTATATTTCACCATTCCTGGTTTACTTGAAGTCTTATAGGGTAATGTAAATTGTAAGATAGCTTGGAGGGTCATCTAGTCAAACCCAAGGCTCAAGAGAGGGTTAAATTAGGTTGCTCAGGTCTTTGTGCAGTCACTCTTGAAAACCTCCAAGGCTGGAGAATGCACAACCTCTGTGGGCAGCCTGTTCCACTGCCTGATTGTTCCCACGAGGAAGAAGTTTTTCCTTTCTTGATGATGTTTAGCTGAGATTTTACGTTTGGTTTTGTTGAGAGCACTAAGTAGAGGAGCGTCAGTAAGGCTATTTTGTGTAATTTGTTCATATGATACTGAAAAAAAAATCTTTTTATGGCACAATTTCAAGAAAGAGGTGTTTCAAGTGAGCTGCAAAGGAAATTATTAAATATTGTCTAAAATTCTATTCATCTAAATCCTCCTTTCACAGTTAGTTTCATTTTTTTTAGTGGAGAAACCAGAGACCATTTTTGCTTTCTAGTATAATTATATTGACCTAATTAAGCAACGACACACCAGGGATTAAAATATTTGAGTTGGTGGTTGTTGGGCTTTTTCTTCATGGAACTTCCAGCAAGCTATTCCAATTAGATAAGCCATTTGTGAGCTAGAAAAAGTAACATGTAGTACAACTACAACTTTTGTCAGGGTGGCAAGTGAGATACTGCATCATTAAGAATGCAGCACAATTGTCGCTCTTCCTTTCAAGCAAAAGGCAATAACCTTTGTCTGTACGGTGTCAGTGAGCCCTATGTAAATGCTTTGTTCATAACCCCATCATTACCACAAAGATGTGTCTACAGTGAGACTTGAAGGAAGACAAACAATATTACAGGATTTCTTTGTATGTGAAAAAGTGAAAAAGGATTAGTTACATAACACTTACTAGCAATTACTCAGAGGCTGAGACTGACTTACCCTAAAATACTGTCTCTATTATTCATCTTACCTTTTCTATCACACTCCTGACACACATTCAGCATCAAGAAATCTAGTAGGGCTATGCATCTAAAGATCCCTAGACATCTAAAGTACCTCCCCTCTGCTTGGACAGTGTAAATCACGTAACAAACCAGGGCTATCATCTATTCTCGGGTAGTATTGGAATGCACTGCTTACTTTCAAGAGGTTTCAAGTTAGTAGTGTAACACTGTGGTAAAGGAAGCTGACTCCATAGGGGGCTCTATTAGCAGCCAGTCCATCAAGAGAAGTGATTATTCCTCTCATATGGTGCTGCTTGAGAGGCCACACATGAAAAACTGTGTTTCGTTTTGGGATCCTCAGCAAAAAATGATATTGACATGCCAGAGTGATTCCTTCAGAAGTTCAGTGAAATGATGAAAGGAGCTGAACTACATAAAGAGTAAGAAGATGCTAGGAGAGCTGGCTTAGGGAAAGAAGACCAGGAGGGGATCTTATTGTTCTCTTTGGCTACCTAGTGGGAGTTTCTTGAGAAGATTAAGAGTCAGCTCCTTCTCAGAAGTGCACAGAAAAAAGGATAAGGACAGAAAACAGTTGCAGCAAAGGAAATTCTGATTAGATATTTGGAGGGAAAAAAATCACAATGAAGGTGATAACAACACTGGACCAAGTTAACCAGAAAAGTCATGGAATATCCATCCGTAGAGATGATCAGAACTCATCTGGCCAAAGTCCTAAACAACCTGTTCCAAATTTACAGTTGGCTCTGTTTTGAGTCTAGATCACTTCCTAGGATTTCCTTCCAACCTGTTTTTGGTTTTGCTTCCTGTGATTATTATATGATTATTCTAACTCCATGTTTAAGGTAATCTATTTTTAGTTGTGTTTTTTAACCATGCCTGATCTTTACTGATCCGGTTAAATAGATAAGCACCAAGAGTGCTGCAAAATTTAAAAAGTTCACACAAGATTTATAAAACTCTCAAACAAGCTTATCTGATCCATTGAGTTAGCAAACCGTTGGCAAAAGCCCTTTGCAAAGAGTTTTTTCCATGGGAGCTCTAGATCAGATTGGCATGGGTTAGGCGATATAAAGTAACAGATCAAGGCAAGGACTCTACTCCTCAGGTAGGAGTAAAGCCAGGAATAGTTTTAATAGATATACAGGAAATAAGAGAGGATTAAGCTTGTTTAAATAAGGGATGGGCTAGAAAGTGTGGAGACAACACTAGGCTAGCAGCACTGAGCCAAAAGCACCAGATGATGGGCTGACAGAGCTGAAAGAAGCCACAGACAGAACTTGAGGAAAGTCTCATAAACAGCAGCAGCAACAATCCAGTTTGTGTACTGTGTATGAATGGCACTGAACTATGAATAAAACATCAAGGCATCATACTCATTATCACCCTGCCACAGGCAATTTTAGCTACAAGGGAATTAAAAAAAAAGTGGCATGACTGTGTAACAAGAACTATGGACTGCTAACAAGAACAAATAGTAACCACATGGAGATATTCTGGGTTAAATCATCTGAGCAGTTATGTCTAAGGTTAAAAAATTGTTCAAGTCACAAGGTAACATGACCTAGAGAGATAATAACACAGAGTAAATCAATCAAAATCTCATTTATATAGAATTTCATTCATGTAGCAGATTCTTTAAGTTAGTTAAACGCTGTGCAAATGGAAAGGTGATGCAAAAGTATCTTAGAATATTGCCTAGAAAGGTGGCAGATGAGTTTCAAGGTAGATAAAGTGATAGTAACAAAGTATGAAGTAATGCACTGAATTAAAAACAGAATTATAGAATCATAGGAAGGTTTGGGCTGGAAGAGACCTTTAAATATCATTTATTTCCAACCCTCCTGTCATGGGCAGGGACATCTTCCACTAGATTAGGTTGCTCAAGGCCCCATCCAACCTGATCTTGAACACTTCTAGTGATAGGGCATCCACAACTTCTCTGGGAAACCTGTTCCAGTGTCTCACTACCCTCCTCATAAAGAATTTCTTAAGTGTAATCTAACTATACTCTTTCAGTTTAAAAATGGTGTCCCTTGTCCTGTCATTATAGGTTCTGGTAAAAAGTCTCTCCATCTTTTTTATAAGTCCCCTTTAAGTACTGAAAGATCACAATAAGGTCTCCCTTGAGCCTTCTCTTGTTCCAGCTGAACAACCCCAACTTTCTCAATCTTTCTTCACAGGAAAGGTGTAGGACCTTGCACTTGGTCTTGTTTAATTTCTCAGGCCTATCCAGGTCTCTCTAGATGGCGTCTCTTCCCTCTAGAGTATTAACTGCATTATTCAGTTTAGTGTCATCCTCAAAGTTGCTGAGAGTGCACTCAATCCCACTGTCTATGTCATTGATGAAGATATTAAATAGTATTGGTTCCAGTGCAGATCCTTGAGGGACACCACTCGTAAGTGGTTTCCAGTTGGACATTGAGCCATTGACTATAACTCTTCAAGCAGCATCCACCCAAATCCTTATTCATCTAACAGTACATCAAACTCATATCTCTCTAATTTAGCAGCAGGAATGTTATGTGGGACTGTATCAAAGGACTTACAGAAGTTAATGTAGAAGACATCAGTAGCTCTTCCTTGTTCACTGATGCAGTCACTCCACCATAGAAGGCCACTAGATCATCCAGGAATGATTTGCCTTTGGTGAAGCCATGTTGGCTGTCTCTAATTGCCCGTCTTCCATATGTTGTGATACAACTTCCAGAAGGATCTGTTCTGTGACTTCCCGGGCACTGAGGTGAGGCTGACTAGTCAGTAGTTCCCTTATGCTTTTTTGAAAATGGGTGCAATATTCCCTTTTCTCCAGTCACTGGGGACTAATCTTCACTGAGAATATAAAATACTCTGACCTGTGTTTACATGATGTTGAACTCAATGCAGGCAGTTATAACAAGAGATCTTGGAATGACCACTGCCACATCTTTCTAATCGTTAACTCAGTGTGCAGGGGAAATAAAATAAGCAAAAAATCACATTTGGGCAACATCAGAAACAATTTCAAAAGCAAAACAGAAGGAGTCATTTTGCTGCCATATAAAGACATGTCACCCACATCGGAAGTTCTATCTGCATTTCTAGTCTTCACCTTCTCAAGAAAGACATATTAGGGCTAGAGAAGGTAAACAACAGGCAACCAAAGTGATGAAGGTATAAGAGCTAGTGTCTTGTGATGGAAGGCTAATGGGGATGGGGCTGTTCTTTTTGAATTAGATGGACAGGGATCTGACTAAGACTTAGAAAACTATGATAGGGTGAATATAGGTTTGTTATTAACAAAGTCCTGAAGTTCTGTAATTACAGGGCACTTATCAAAACTAGTAAGACTTTCAGTGATCAAGCAGAAAAGAAAGATTTTCTGGTTTGTTTGTTTTGTTTTGTTTTAAACAGCAAATTATACACCTCTAGTATTTATTGCCATGAGAGGCTTCAGAAGCAGACAAAACCAATAGGGTTTAAACAAATTCACAAACAAGTGCACAAAGCAGATACTAAGTGATTTAAGCTAGGTTGTATTTTCCACCATCACTAACCCAGTGCTAGGTGGAGAAAAAAGGAAGTAAGTTGTATTAAGTGATAGGACTTGCATATTATCTCACAGTAGCTTTTCCTGTTCTGTCTGTCAGATGCAGGTTACAAGTTCTATAGAGGACTCTTGGTCTGACCCAGTTAAACATTTCTCATGTACTTTTACGCTAGTATTATGTGGTTTTAGGGTCATTTCAAATCAGCTGACAGCACTAGAATATGTAAGAGGTCCTGCATACATACTCCAAGTAAGACTTATAGGTATTACAGAAGCTGAAAAATTCTTCTTGCACTGGGAAGTTACGTTATAGATGTTACTCCTATACTCCCTTTCTCTTGGACTTTTCTTCAGGAAATTATATCCTCAGAAGTAGAGTTTTACAAATGTGAATGTTTGAAGGACCAGCACATCAAAAGTATTAAGTACCATTTTCATTTGCTTAGTATTGATTAATAAATGTGACTCTATTTCTCCACACTTTCCCTTGAACCTTACTCATGGTTTCTTAATTTTAGGTTCAATGTGTACTAAATTCAAAGGGAAAAGTAATTCTGTGAAGTAAAAAGTTTTACGTTGTGCCCATCCAGAGCATAAACCATTTTTTATATCTTATAAGCAGGTATAATTTGTAGACATCATCTAATGTTGCATCTAAGATAAACCAAATTTTCACAAACATTATCTCTTCTGTTTAGTTGCTTGCTTGGTTTTTTGCTTGCTTTTCTTCCTGGATTTATATTTGCTTTTGTCTCTGTTTAAAATCTCCTTTGGTCTCCCATTTTAGATAAGTTTTCCTAACATTATCCCATAAAATGAGTGAAATCTGACATTGGAGTAGAAAGCATTTCCCAGTGTGGGAAAATAACAGAAGAATGGTGAGAGGACTGAAAACATGCTCAACTGTCTTGCAGCTGGGGTGTCAAAGACCACATATATCATACTAATTATTTTTTAGCTTTGTGTGCTCGACAAGGAGAATATCCGTGTTTAGGTAACACAGGTCAGTAAAGGACTAGGACACCTTATCAAACATACTTGAGATTCCTGTCCTGCAGTGAGAAAGATCTAAGCACAGTGGAAAACTATACCCGCAAGAATCCCTGAAATAAAGGTGAAAGCAGCAGGTTCAGAAGCTTTTTTGCTCTCTAGCAAGGACCAAGTGCCACAGTGCCGGTGTCCCTGCTTGTGTCCCTCTACCTGGGTGCTGCTGCAGAGATCCCCCGGTTTATGAGGTAACGAGAATAAATTTCACAGGTATCACAGGTATCACAGGGTGTTAGGGGTTGGAAGGGACCTTGGAGATCTTCAAGTCCAACCCCCCTGCCACAGCAGGACCATATAATCTAGCACAGGTCACACAGGAACACATCCAGGCGGGTTTTGAAAATCTCCAGAGAAGGAGAC